>PVJL010008518.1:0-66034 GCA_004026885.1 Lyroderma lyra
GGTGCATAGTCAGTTAGCTCTGTGTGTCAGATGGTCATCTCAAAGGTAGCTACAAGCACCTGCTTTTATAACCCGTCTCCTGCTTGTCAATACCATCGGTTAGCCAAGCTGTTCTCTCAGAAAAGACTTTCAGGTGTGTGTTCATTTTGAATAACTTTTTATATTTTTCTTTACTAAACAAAACGTGTTAAAAGTGAATATGCTTATAAAAGTGGCTACTTCCTGTGCATAAAATTGGCCAGGCTCAGGGGAATCAGACTGAAACAATGCTCAGGACGCAAAGTTTAAGAATTTTCACCATTGATTCAGTGCAGTTAATTCTCTGCACGCTTTGTTTCATATCTATTTTTTCTGTGATAGTAAATGACCACACATCAATATTCTATACTTTCTTTAGAACATATTTTTGTCAACTTTGATATCAATTTGTAATAATCTCCTTCAAATCCTTCAAGAATCATGAATATTTATGGAGTATATTGGACCTGGCCTCAGTTTTCTTGAAGAATACTGAGCTAAATTGTCATTGTCATCACATTGTATCAAGGGTAGATGCTATTATCATGACTTCCTACTGGCGTTGCCACTTAGTGTTGATCAGATTGTTCCATGGAAAGTTATTCTCTCCTCCCCGTTTCTGTACTGTACTCTTTACAAAGAAGTCACTACGTGCATCCCATACTTATGAGGAGAAAGTTAAGCCCCACCTCTTTGAGGAGGGTGTATTAGCATATATTCATTGACATGCTTATGAGAAAGGTGTATCCCTACTCTCTTTCTATTTAATTAGTTGGTGGTTTATTTACATCACTGTGGACTCATGGATACTAATTTTATGTTATTATCCAATGGTATGTACTGTATTTTATTACTGAACTAGCAGTATTCAAAATAGAGAAGGAAGAAATGGAGGGTTCACAGTGGGCACTGTGAGAGCTGGGTCTGCCTCAGAAAAGCCTCTCTGGATGTGGCCGAGGTTGCCTTACATGTGGCCCAGAACATTGTCCAGGACACTCTTTGCCTAGGAGGAGTACGGGTCATGCTTCCTTTGGTGAAAGTTCCACTAGAAAAGAGGGTGGAAGGATGGGGTTTTATTTCCCCCTCATCTGTACCCTGCCCGGGAAAGGTTTCTTGCAGTCCAATCAAACTAAACCTTATGCTAAGGTGGGTATCCCCTGGAAGCCACCTTTTAAGACTGGAAAGACCTAAGCCTGCATCAGCGCTGATGGGTCTATTCCCACCCTTATAGAAATTGGCTTATTCAGTTGGAGGGGCAGGCAGGTCTGCAATTTGAAGGCCAGACTGGAGGTCTAGAAATTCAGGGAAGAGTTGATGTTGTAGTCTTGAGTCCTAATCTTCAGGGCAGCAGGATGGAACTAGGCAGTGTTTCTATGTTACATTCTTCTTATTTTAAAGTTTTATTTTATTAGTTTCCAAACAACTAATAGTGATGAGACATTTGTATACCTCACAAGCTGAAAACCCCAGTAAGTCCATTCCTCCTCTGACACTCTCCATAGTTACTGCAATATTATTGACTATATTCCCCATGCTGTACTGTATACATCTTGTGATTATTTTGTAACCATGGATTTGTACTCATGAACCCTTTCACCTTTCTCACCCAGCCCTCCAGTGTTAGAATTATGGGGGTAGAGAAGCTCTACTCTTGCATTGAAACACTTCAGGGCATATGACATCATCTTGTGGCTGTCAGTGGCCATCGCGCTTTCACAAAAGGAAAGAGCACAGAGGAAAGTAAGCAAAGCCAGGAAGCCAGGAGAGATAATTCCTGTGGGCATCATTGAGCACCCAGGCAGGAAAGTCTTTCCCCGAAGCCCCCGGGGACTTCCTGTAACATCTCTCTGGCCAAACCTGAATCACGACTCCTTGCCCCAGTTAGCACCTGTGGGGTCGGGAGGAGTGGCTGCCATAACCAGCTTGGGCCCACTGATTCCCTCACATCAAGCATCCACAGGAAGAAGGTAGTACATGTATACGTGAGCAGCCATCTGCCATAAAGGAGAAATGGACACGGGAGCTGAGGTTTCCACGCCAGGGGGACAGAGGATCAAGAGGAGCACTACATACAAAGGTGCAGAGTTCCAATTAAGTCCCACTACTGCAAACAAGAGTGCCCAAAACATCTTTCTGAAGCATCAAGATTTATTGCAAGATTGGGACAAGCAGGTACTTAAATGAGAACCAGCCCCCTCCCACAGAGCAGGGGATGGGGGACAAGCCCAGGAAAAACAGTCCAGTCTCTGGAGTTTCCCCAGGTGGGGTCCCAGTGGTGGACCTGCAGTGAGGATGGCATCTCTTATCCCCAAGGGGGCATCCAAGCCATCCTTGACATATACCGGAGGTTTGGGGTAGACGCCCCTGAAGGCCACGGTGAGGCCAGGTATCCTCCTGATGTAGATCCTGTACAGAGAACTCCTTGGCAGTTGGCATATCTCCATCGACCTATGAACCAGGTTGATCCGCCTGGGGCTGCTTGAACACACTGTCCTCCTTGCACTACTGTCACCTAAAGCTTGTGCCCTGTTCCTTACTGATCTCCCCAACCACATAGCCAGTCTCCCTGGACTCAGCATCTTCAAGTTCAGCATTTGAAATGCAGGGAGCCCGGCTTGACCTCCCTGGAGTATGCGATGTAGCCCTGCCTTGGCCAGCCACAACCTACAAGGGCATGACCTTGTTGTGTCTGCCATGCCCCTTCTTGCAAGACCAAAGGCAGAGCTTTTTAAAGATGTCCCAGCACCTCCTGGCCATCCCCCTTTGGCCCTGTCTGGTTTGCTCTTGGTTTCCGCTGCTGCCACTGCTGTGGCTTGCGAGGGAGACCCCAAGGCCAGGCTGGGGACCTGGACTAGGGGTGGCGTTGGACTCCAGGCTGGGTGGGTAAGTGGCTGTCCCTGACTTAGACTCTGGGATGAGTGGAGGAATGGCGCTCCAGGACTCCAGCTCCAGGATGGGTGGGGGATTGGTGGTTCTGGACTCCGACTCCTGGATGAGTTGGGGAGTGGTGGTCCCCAGCTCCAACCCTGTGATGAGTGGAGGAATAGAGCTCCCAGACTCCAGCTCTGGGATGGGTGGGGGTGTGGTCATCCTCCACTTTGACTCCTGGATGGGTGGGGGTGTTGTGCTCGACATGTTATGTTTCCTCACAAGCCTGAACGCACTGGGTCTTGGCAAAGTGTGTGCATTAGTACACCTGCAGCTACTATAACAAAGTGCGAACAACAATGGCTTAAGATGGGGGATCCTGCACTCCTATTGGCTGAATTTGACAACATGGTGCAAGGCATATTGGGAAAGTGGTGCTGGGCCCATTCAGACTGTATTATGTTTGAAAGAAAATGGGAGGAAGTGCCTCAGAGAGTTTGTGATGGGTCGCACATAAGAAGAAGCTGCAAAGCTGGGGATTCAGGGCAGCGAGGATTATTCCAGAGCTAGGACAAGAACGTGTTATCGAGAAATAGGTTTAGAATTATCCACTGCCCAGACTTTGGGGTTCAACAGATGAGCACATGTTTGTGGGGGCCTATTATAAAGGGCCCAGTCTTTTTGTAACCAATCAAGAATGGGATTTCTGGCCTTCATCAAGTGTGTGATTGTGGCTTCCTGGCAGTCTCCCAGTCCAAGCACCACCTCATGTAATTACCCACTTTCAGTCAGTCAAACTTGAGGGCCTTTCATGTGTACAGCCTAGGCAGGATGACAAAAGTCACCACATAGTTTATACCTTTAAACTTGGACACTTTGGAGAGTGAATGGGGACACTGTTAATACTTATATTTAGATAATAGCATCAGTGGGACTGTACCAGATGACTGAGGTACAAGGACCCTCAGTGTATTACCCTATAGTTTGAGCTCTAATCACATGAGATACTCTCAAGAAAAATGAAAGCACGCCCAAGCCTGTCATCCATCGGTGTGCTACATACTTCTTATATGAATATTTTTATGTTCATAAGAGCCCCAAATTGGAAACAACTCAAATGTCCACAAATACTAAAATGTATAAACAAAGATGGTATATCCATGTGATAGAATACTATTTAGTGATTTAAAAAAAGGAATAAAATGCTGATCCTACTGCCCACATGGATGCATCTTAAAAACATAATACTAAATGGAAGAAGCCAAACAGAAGACAACATGACATATGATTTCACGTATATGAAGCATTCAGAAAAGACCGATTGACAGCAACAGAACGTAGACTGTAGTGGCCACGGAGGACTACAGGTAGAGACGGTATTAACTGTAAATTGGCAGGAGGCATCTTATTAGGGTGATCAGAATCATCTGGAGTATGATGGTGGTCACACATCTCAGTAAATTTACTAAGTATCTTTCCGTGTATATTTCAGATGAGTGAATTTTATGACACCTGAAGTATGGCTGAGTAAGGTTTTTAAGAAAAGAAACATTTTGGCTGGTAGACCCTTACCAAAATTGAATTACGTTATCATGGCAACAGGAATAGTCTTCTGAGTTCTTTATAAAAAGACTTCATTTAGTACATCTGTAAAACTTCATAAGACCATAATGTTTGGGGAGGCTGCTTTAAAATATTACTTTTGGTTCCTAATTTCCAATATTAACCTTTGACTAGAGAATCGTTGGACTGTTTGGTAAAGCTGATTCCATAGTCCTGTCCCTGTGTTTCTGTGGGGCTTCCAGTATTAATGCTCTTTATCAAATACTGATTTTGAATAACAATTCTAATGTTTTCAATAAGGAAGAATATCTAAATAAACTCAAAAAAAGTTTAGCAAACATTTGGCATTATATCTAAGGCTATACAAAATGTTGCAAATAGAAGAAAATTTTCAAATGCCATGTGGTTTGTAGTTATTTCACCTGAAGGTCAGCTTGAGTCCTTTGTGTGTCTTGTCTTATAGGCTGCTCTCCATATCATATTTAAAATCCTCTAACCTACATGGAGTAATGAGATTCTAGTTCATGATGTACTTAATGCTAATGATGCAATTCACAGAAGGGAGAGTGGTTCAAACATGTAGCTTTGGTAACGTCAAAGGATACTATGTGGAGTCAAAGCTAATTCTAGATTCTAGTTTCTAGAGGCTAGAAACTTCTGGCAATCATATCTCAGTAACATCAAGTGAACGTTGACTGGGCATTGTGAAGACAGCCTCACTGGACAGACAACAAATGCCAGGAATGTAAAAATTCCAGTACATTCCCTTCACATTTTCAGTAACCTCTATATTTTTTTTAACTTGCAATGTCAATGTGGTTGAAATCAGCCCTCCTAGATAAGCTATTTGCTTTTCTCCTGGAATTTTTGCCTAATTCCACCGAGAACTAAAGGAGGCAGAGAAATAAAAACCTGACAGATGGTTGGTGTTCTGTGCTCACTGGTTTCTAGCATTACTGAGCTAATGAAACCGGTTATTGATTAGCCCCTGCCATCTGGGTCATAATGATCTTCCAGCTATGAATTTCTAATGAGGACGAGGCACATTCTTTTTTCATGTTAGCTTTCAAAACAAAATTAAATGTAACTGAGAATGATTTACCTCTTAGAGTTTAAGTGTCCACATTCTGTTTTATTTTCAATTGTGAAAAAAAGAACAAGAAAAGTTAGTCTGTGTCACTCTTCCCAGATATTCCCATACCTGTGGTTTCCATGGAATGCAATCTGGGCTTTTTAGAGGGCAGGTAACTGAGGTAGTCATAAACTGAACCTTGAAAAACTAATAATTAGTATCGAAATAAGCCAAGCTTACTAAAAAAAGTTAATTGGCTAATACCCCACAGACGAAGCGAAAGAGTATGGCAGAATGGTAGAAAATCATCGTTCTGAAACTCCCAAGTACAACACCACCACGTTAGGGAACTGAGCCGCGTGGGGGCTGCTCATGGCGCTCTGTGAGCAGCTGGCGGTTATCTGTGTAATGGGTGTGCCAGGCAGGCAGCACCCAAACACACTCACTAATGGCAGCGTCACTACAAATGGGACAGAGAGACATGATCTCATAATGATGCAGCTGAGAAACACTGATGGAACACAAGTTTAGGGCCATCACTTCCCGAAACACGTGGACTGAAAAGAGGGAAGGGGTTCTGGACACACTTGGAGATCTGTGTCTCTCCCAAAGCCTATTTGGGGAGGATTGGGAGCAAAACAACTCACCCATTTTATGCTCTCTGGGGGACAGACGTTTCCCACGTTCTTAACGAGAGCATCGCCCTTAGACCGATATAGCCATGACGTAAACCAGAGATGTGCAGCCTTGTGGTGGCCCTGGGCCACACTGGGAAGAATTGTCTTGGGTCACCCATACAATGAGCTAACACTAACCATAGCTGAGGTGCTAAGAAAAGGTCCATGCATAAGTTTTGTAATGTTTGTTGGGTTTTTTTTTTTTTCAGTTTTGTAATGTTTTAAGGTTTATGAATTTGTATTGGGCCACATGCAAAGCGATCCTGGGCCGCAAGTGGCCCCCAGCCGTGGGTTGGACAAGCTTGGTATAAATGATGAAAATAACAGGGGCGTAGCCAGATACAGACACAACCAAGTTAGTAAAAAGTATGAGATGTGTACAATGCAAATTGAAATGAACAGATACTAAAACTTTATTCGTCAAAAGACTGTAATTTAAAACTACATCTATTTGATGTTTATACCAGTTAAGGGATGAGGATTATGAGAAAAGTTTCTTAGGGTTGCCAGGGAGTGGGTCTCTCTTGGATGACTCAAACTGAAGCGGGGTGGTGTTAGGAGAAGGATGGGGGGCAGTGGTGGTGGTGGTGGAGGTCATTCTAGAATCTACGAGGAATCAAGAAACCTTGACCTCATGCCCCTTCCTCTTGGAAACTCATACAATACTGCAGAACAGTTTCTCGGAAGCAGCGGTGTGTCACGCAGACAGCCTGCAGAGCACCGAGGAACGTGGTCCAGCACAGCAGCATCGCCTTGGCCCCTTCCTAAAATGCACCACACGCCCCAGCCCATGCAGGCTGGGGCACGCATGCGTGGTGGCCTGCCCCTCCCCCTGGCCTCACTCTGCACTGGCCGTGTGCGCTTTCTCTTGCTTACCGACCCCACCGGGGGTCGTGCACTCGCTGGCCTTTCCGCCTGCAAGATTCTTCTCCCGGGTCATGGATCCCACACTCGGTTCTCACTTTATGAGCCTCCTCTTCAGAGGCCTGTCCTGACGATTCCTGCCAAGGGCGCCCTTTCCCCAGCTTCGTGCAGCTGCCATCTAGTTCCCGGCGGCGGCTGCTTAGCGAGCCCGGAGCGGGGTGCGGTGACTGCAGGCACGTCCCAACGGGAGGGGAAGGCACGCAACGAAGGTGAGAGGCGCCGGCCCAGGAGCGCGGCTGCAGCCCGGTTCGTGCCGTTGGTGACCGCTGCGGGAGGGGTGGAGCTCCCAGGATAAACACGACGGGTTCTGGCCGCGCTTGGGGAGGGGCCTCTGGCTGGTCACAGCAATGCGAAGTGGGGGATGTGACCGGAAGTCACAGCCTGCGGTGGGGAGGGGGGAAGACGGAGCCGCGACTCCGTGCCATGCAGGCAGATGTCGTTAACACCTGCGCGTGCCCGGTGATGTCACGTGTCACAGCTCCAACGTGACCAAGTCATTGCCGCCAGCACAGACTTGGCTTCTGGGAGTTTGAAATGCTCCTCCCCAAACCGCCTTGAGCACCACTGATTTTACCTTTTTTATTTTTGTAGTTCTTTAAATTTTGCTGTAATTTCAAGTTTATAGAAAAAAACGTAAGATTAGTAAATGGACCTTCCATAGACGCTTTACCTAAATTCAGGAGTTGTTTTGCCCCATTCACTCTCTCTCTCTCTCATACGTACATCCATATATTTATATTTATATTTTGGAACCATTTGGGGGGACATTCTGTGTTCCCTCACCAAACACCCCACCTGGTCACGACTTCTTGTCTGAGGGGGGACACCACGCTCATTCTGACGGGCCGGGCCGTGAGCAGTCCTGCCAGAGTCGTTGGCCGGTGGCATCTTCCCAGGACTTGGAGCCCGGGACAGGAGATGCGGAAGAGCCACCCTGTTGATCCCCGTTCCAGACGCCCCCGCCCCACTGCCCTGCAGCCCGCCCTCCCTGCAGTCAGACAGGTGCCCAGCCAGCACGGTAACCCCCTTGTGGGCCTGTCAGCCCAGGCTGGAGGGGTGCCGAGTGCCCAGGCAGCGGTCGCAGCTTCCGGTTCAATGGGACCATCTTTTCTGTCTTCTGGTGAGAACGTTCCTTCTGTTGAGGTAAGATCTCTCCATCGGCAGAGCCTAAATTCACAGCAACAGGAAGAGAAAAAAGAGAAAAGGAAGAGACAGCCAGCGGGTTCCTCGGGGCGATGTCACAGAGCGAGGAGCGCCCCGTTGGCACGCCTGGGCTGCTGGGACAGCGGGCGCCCACTGCGGGGCCACGGCACGACTAGGAGCAGCTCCACAGGACGAAGGCGGACGAAGCCTGGCCGTGAACCCTCTCCTGCTGTTGGCGTGCTCCAGGAATTCCTCCTTGCCTAACTCATTGGCTACAGTGTAGTCCGAGGATGCCGGGCGTTTTGCTATCTTTCAGCTGGGCACACGCTGCCCCCAAACAGATCCAGCCCGACTGCCCCGGAGGAGCAGAGCCCGACATGGACAGATGCCTCCCCGTGCCAACGGCTCCCCACAATCTACCTCGCAGCTCCTGCCTCAGCCTGGGGGACGGGGCTGGCCTTATTCCCCTCCACCTCCCACCCCCATGACCCATCTAGCTCCCCAAGATCCCCTGGAATTCACCTTTACAGGACATCGTCACAACTCAGTGTTCTTCAGGATTCTGTCATCTGTCCACACAGAGCTGTGTCCCTGGACAGACCTGAGCCTCCCTGCACCACCCAGGTCTTCCCTTGGCCAGGGCTGCTCTCCTCCAGGTAAACCCAGGCCTTTCCGGGGTCGACCTTCATCCCCCTGGGGTGGCACAGGACCCATCATGAGCCTAGCAAACCAGGGGTGAGGTCTAAGTAGAGGGCCCCTTCTCTATAAGCTAACGTATGGGTAACGGTGATGAAATTCGCAGAGCAGTAGACGCAGAAAAAGGCAGCTCCCCATGGCACAAAGCTGTGTGTCCAGCAGTGATGACAAAATTAGAGGTCCCCGCTTCTAGACAGAGTCATCAAGGCCAGTGAGCGAAGCCGACTTCAGGGAGGACGCGAATCGCTGAAGCCTCCGCAGTGGGGGTTCCCGGCCTGGGTGTGGGGGCTGCCCTGTTCTTTCTGATGCTTAAGCCCCCGAGGCAGCCTTTCAAATTCTAAATGAACCCAGTGAACACGCTGCAGGGAATTGTAAGGGATCACAATTCTGTTTTTCATTTTTAATTCCTCTGTTCATTTTCATTTTTAATAGAAACCTGTGTATTTCTGCGCGCCAGGTGGAGTAGCCCAAAATGATCGCGATGTCAGTAACAGCATTACTCTCTGAATTAAAAACAAATAAAGCTCTATTGTCCTACCAAATCAAAGTATTTGGGGAGTTATGATGGTGTATTGGTAGCCCTAAAGAGGATAGGCAAAAGTTTATGTGATTTAGAAAATGTACCCAGAGGTCTTAACTGTCATTTTTTTCAGATTGCAATTTTTGTTCAGATAATTGTAGATTCACGTGCAATGCAAAGAAAGAGTATGGAGATGACCCAGGAATTCCTTGCCCAGTTTCTCTCACTGGTACACACCCTGTAAAGTCGGTCATGTAAACCGCGCAACCGAGGCGTTCACAGTCACGCACGTCACGGACCTTACGTAGGCTTTCTCGGCTTGGCCGTGTGTCTGTGCGTGTGCATTTAGTTCTGTGCAATTTTATCACGTGTAATTGGTGCCTCGGCACCAGTCACGATTCTGAACAGTCGCGTCTTCGTAAGGGTCTCCCGTGCTGCCTCTCCAAATGGTGCTTTAGCAGTGTTGTTGAAAGGTAAAGATGAAACTGCCCCTAAGTAGAAGTGGGAAGGGGTCCCCTGGATGCTGTCTTCTTCCCAGCTCGGCTCCAGAATAAGCAGAAACTGAATTAGCGCGCAAATGACACGTTAGCCATAGGGCGGGTTGCGGAGCCTCCGTAAGCCCTGCAAGGAATGAAAAGCGTCCGAAGAGAGAAACGTCGTCCCTTCTGTACGGAGGAGCACGCTGTCCTCGTGTCCTGAAAAGAGCGGCATGGACTTTCCTCGCCTTTGCTCTAGAGATCAGCGGTTCCCGTGTGTGGTCCCCAGGCCAGCAACATCGCTGCCAGCTCTGCCCCAGTGCAGGCCGACTGACCCAGGAACTCCGCCTGTGCTCTGCGAGCTGCTCTGCCCCGCGCCCTGTGCGTGCTCCATCTCCCAGCCTTTGGAAGTTCGCGTGACAGGACGTGGCACGTTCTTGCTTGGCACCGCCGAGGCCGTTCTGCTTTTCTAGGTCGTCTGGTGCAGAGGGTCGACCTGATCGCCCTCCTCAGACGGGAACATTGGCTTCTGTGTAACGATGCCCTGGGAGATGTGCCAAGGCGTAAGGACAATGGGTGTGAGGAGTAAGAGGGACTTCTGTCACTTCTGTCACCGTCCCATTGTCCAGAATCAAGAGGACTTGTCAGGACTTTTCTCTGGAGATTGTCCTCTCTACTGAGGACATGGGAGAGATCATTTCAATCCAGCACGGACTAAAGAGACAGGGTTGTGACTGGGAAATAGCTTGTGGACTAACATTCACCATGGTGACACAGTGACGTGGTGACGTGGTGACGCGGTGTGCATTCACTAGTCTCTTTTTGTGTATGGCTCTTAATGATTTTTTTCCCCCTTAATTTCCTGTCTGCCCAGAGTTTGATATTTTGGGGATGTTCCCTGTCTTCCTTCTTTTCCCATAATGTTCTAGTAGATTTCAGTTTATTTAAAAAATGTAAAAGGATTCTCAGCACTTTGTAAAAGCAGTTAGTTTGATATCCTTGTAAAATAGAGATATGTTTTATATACCGTAAAATCGCGCTTCTACAGAATACAAATCAGCGGGTTTTCCTATACTCCTGAAGGCACGCTCCCATCACCACTGAGTCGTTCTAGAACTGGAAGCCCTCTCCCACCCTGTCATTCCGGGGGAGCCTGCTGCTTTCCTCGAGCGTCCCCGTGAGGAAGCTACGGGAGCCGAGCACCCCGTCCTGAGCAGCAGCCCCTGGGGAGGGACTCACAGGAAGCAGTGAGTGCCCCCAAAAGCACGGGCTGTAACCTGCGTTGTACTTGGGTCCTGTGGGACGCGAGCGTAGGAATTCAGCCTGCTGACACGAACTGCTGGGCACGATTTTCCCTCCTCTTTTGATATATATCCTCCAAGGTTTGGACAACTGCTCATCTTCTAAATGTCACAGGAACAAAAGTAAAGAGCCCCTGGACTTCCCACGTCCTTCCCAACGGTGGTTGTCCACTTCTTGTCACACAAGAAGGCCACCGAGAAGCCAGGGTGCTTGGGAAGGGAGCTGTGCGAGGCTCTGAGTCGGGTCTGCAGGCTAAGGAAGGGAGACCGGGTGTCTCTCCTCTTCCTGCCCACCACACCCCCACATCCTTCTAGAAAACAGTGCTGAGTTCAGTCTGCAGTTCTGTCAGGTCTCATCTGACCAAACTGCTATCCACTTAGATCCCTCGCTGATGTGGGACCTCCTCTCTGAATCTAGATGTGGCACACACTTTCAAGGCATCGTGCAAAGACAGACACCTGAGCATTTCCCCAGCCATCCAGAGGCCGTTCAGCCGGGTACTGTCCCAAACGTGCATCCACCCAGAGACTGACGCAGGCGGTAGAGCCATCTTGACAAAACACAGAGCAAGAGGGGTTTGCTGTCCATACAGGAGCAAATGAGTATGGGGAGAGGGACACCGGGGCCGGCCTTACGTAAGCAAGAGCCATGACTTCCAGTTGTGTGATCACCGCACCAAGCTGAAGGGTCCCCCGAGTTCAGGGGAGCAGGTGTGAGGAAGAGCCAGCACACTCTGCACCCAGACCCTTGTTCTAGAACCCTGCCAGATGCCTGACTGCCACTGTGTGGGGGCTACGTGAGAACTCTCTGCTACAGAGAGGGGGACATGGAGGTCCACGGATTTGGGCAATTTTGAGGCCCTGTGGTCACCCCAGGGACCTGCGTTTTTTTTACCTCAAATCAGAGGGGCCTGGTGCTGCTCACAGGGACTGTTGTTATCTGATGCCCGCAGCACTATGGACAGCATTCACGCACTGGTTTTCCAACCTGATGAAGGAAGGAAAGCATAAATGAGACTTAGACTACAATGTACATACATGTGTTTAGAGCCTAATACTCGAGCCACATGTCACCAGTTACTCCCAAATTCAGTTTTTAAGGCACAATTGACACAAAATTCTGTTCGAAAATGCATTTTGCTGTGTGGTTTTTGTTGTAGGAGAGGGGCCTCCTTTTAAGAACTAGCCGATATCCAAGAATCATCATTAGTGTTCGTCCATCTGTTTGTCCACTCCTTTGTTTATTTGCGCGTCCACTGGCTCCTCTGGGGCCTCTGCCGTGTTCTCCTCCCTGTGCTGGGTGGCGGGGCATCTAATGGGGGACATGAGCGTTACTTCTCGGAAATGTAAGCAGATCCTAATGGTGCCCCCCTCTTCTTTCTGTGATTGACTTCTTCTCTATCCTAAATGATTGATATATTGATTAGTGACACTTTCTGACTAAAAGACACCAATGAAAAACTCATATTTTTCTCTCTCAATCCAAGGAAAAGATATTTGATATAAATGCTCCATTTCCATTTAGAAGAAAAAAAGATTGACTCTAGAAAAGTATTTCCTTATACCTCTAAATTTTCAAATATTTTTTGAACTCATGAGAAAACGAATATAACATAAAGACAGCTCAGAAATTGGGTACGTTTTTATTAACATCCTCAAATTGTGAAATTTCAGATGAAAACAAGTTCTGTTTTGAAAACATAGGGTGGAAGCCCAGACAGTCACAGATTTAAACCCGTACGTGCAGACGTGTCATTTCCTTCATAACTGGGTCTGATGACTCTCGTAGAGAAGGGCGCTACCGAGAGTCCGGGCACTGAATCACGTTGTGACCTTTTGCCTGAAAGCACAGGAGACATTAGGTCACAGTACTCACGTTTCTGCAGCTGCCAATGTCTGTCTGTCACAGAATCCTGGAGTTGTCAGTCATCACTGAAGTGCAGGTGTCATATTGAGGCTCAGTCCCCACCCCTCGGAGGCAGGACTCCGGTAGGTCCTCACAGGGCTACATTTATAATATGTCTTATCTGACATTAGCTTTGTTTGTTTGTTTGTTTTGTTTGTTTTCCAGGCCCCTTTCTGCTCTGTAGCTACTAGAACAGCACTTAGAAGTTTGAATGTAGTGTTTTATTTAGGGTGAACACAGGGGCCCCCCAGTGACACCCAGTGCTACGAAGCAGGGGTGACCACTCACACACACAGCAGGGAGAGGGGCAGTCAGATGTGGCCCGTTGAGTGTATGGCTGTCCCTTAGTGGGGCGTGCAGATGACTCAGCTAACATGCCACACCACCTCCATACACTGTGACGTGTAACGGTGTGGGGGCGGCCTGCCCTGCACTGACAGAGGGACCTGGTCTTCATGCGCTAACACGGCGGATTTCTAGTGCTCTCACCTCACACGCACGCACACGCACACGCACGTGCACGCACGTAACTGCGAGGAGGTGACATCTTTGTTAGCTTGACAGTAGTAACCATTTCATTGTGTGTATACACATCAAGTCATCATGTTGTCCACCTGAACTGTATGTCACTTTTGTTTAAAAATCACTAAAAGTGACTCTAATTAACAGTCTCTTTGGCATCTCAAGGGATTTAGGATTTCCCGTTGGAACTAAGTAGCGTTTCCACAGGGCTGGCTGAAAATTTGAGTGTGTTGCATGAACAGTGTAAGATAATTTATTCCTTTCCATTTTGCACTGTTTTGTGCCATTTTGAGTTTACTATGTCAGGAAATTTGGATCTGATTTCTTTCTTAGGTTTTAAAATCCCCTGAATTTGAGCAAAGGACGAAACTTGTGTGCATTGTGCAAGTGCGAACAGCTTAATCTCATCTCTTCCATTGAATGCCTGCAGAGCAGCTTGGGGACACTTGAGCAATTCAGTTACGTACTGACACGACACCCCAACATGTCAGACTCAGGCCCGACCAGCCATGGGACCTGTGTCGGAGGCGGGGCGGGTAGGCAGGCCAAGGCTTTGTGCAGGCTGCTGTGTCCTCATGGTTGTTTCCATTCATCCTATAAAAGTTACTTGATTTTCTACTACAGGCTGATTAATGAACTAACAATGGCTGTATTACAAAGGGAGGGAGCCCTTTGAAAAACTGAGCATCTCATAGGCAATTTTATTGAATACAGCATTTTGATTTGCAACCTTATTGTGAAATTAAAAAGAATTCACCTGCTACATTTGGATTGTCCGTATGTTTCCTTAATAAGATGCAATAAAAATAGAATTTAAAAAGCATGCAGCATCCCATCACTTTATCTAAGGATTGTCTTTTGGCTTGGTGATTATATGAGGGGGGCCCTCCCCCCAAAACCCACCTTTTATTTATAAAATATTGTGCATTTATTCTTACATGTTCAAACTTCAGTCTCCTACAAAATACTCTCTGTTGGATGCAACACACCTATTGAGATGCTTTTCCTGCGGCTCAAGACAGTTTTTGAACGCGTTGGTTTTGACGCCTTTTAGTGCTTCTGCCGTTTTTTCTTTCACCTCTTCCACATCAGCAAAACCTTTCCCTCTGATGACTTTTTTCATCTGGGAAAACAAAATAAAACAAAACAGAAAGTCGCTTGGGGGTTGAGATCAGGTGAATAGGGAGGGTCATGCCAGTTTTAGGTCAAAAACTGCTGAACACTCAGCACGGTGTGGGCAGGTGCGTTGTCAGGATGGAAGAACCAGCCATCTGTTTGCTACAGCTTTGGATGTTTCTTGCATAAATTGTGATGCAACCTTCTCAGAACTTCCGGATAAAAACTGGTTGACCATTTGACCTGGAGGAACAAATTCCTAGTGCAAAAGCCCCCTGGAAGAAACAGGTGATCATTGTTTTCTGTTTTGTTTGTTTGGTTGGTTGGTTTTCTTGCATGGGTCTTCATGCAATCCCATTCATACTGATCTTGGTATGGGTGATTTTTTCTTACATATTTATTGAATGCTATTTTTTTATATGCTCTTTTGGTTAATTTAAAAAGTCCTTAAGTGTTTTTCATTCTAATTATATTTTTAAATGCTTTCATGTTATTTTATAGTCAGCAAAAAAGGTTAGTTTGTTGACATTTGTAGCAAACCTTTTTATATTTAAAATAGCAGAGTGTAATTTGAATTGGAGACAAAATATATAACCACTCTAGACATCCAGTCCTGACCTCCACTGATGAGAAGTTGGAGGTGACATGGAATTAAGGTAGGACTATAATTACACTGGTTTTTGGCTGACCTTGACTTCCAGTGGCTGAGGTAAGGAGACCTGACTCCTATTTATGGGTATAGGCCCCACCTAGAACAGAAACAGGTTAAGTTTATCTAACATTTGTTTGATAATCTCTGAATAAACAACGGAATTACTCTTGGTAGTTTTATTTTTCAGAATGTTTTTAGAACTTTTCTGTTTGCTTTTTTTAGTGTGTGCACGTGGTGTGTGTGTGTGTAAAGATGGAATTATTGAGTTTAGGGAATGCATTTTCTTACACAGGTGTGTATAGGTTTGCCTTTCTTTACATTTAGAAACCGTGTAAGTTGAGGGAAGTTGCTTGTTGTAAATAACGTCTGGTTTCCTTTCACCTGGAGTGGAAATTCAAAAGGTTTCTAAAAACCCCAAGGCGACCAGTGTCCCCAAAGTGTCCCCTCAGGTTTCAGGACGACCTCATTCCCCTTCTACGTTGAATTCGCGCTTTGAGAGCAGTGACCGTGCCCGGGACTCCCACGGCCGGGGGTTAGGGAGGGGACGTGGGTCCCTCCGCAGGTCACCACCTTGCCTCCGCCATTTTTTAGAAAGTGTCTTCTTGGCGAATTTCTCCTGGTTTTCTCTGTTCATTCAGCTGTCTTTAATTAAAAAGCTATAATTCGGTTTCATTCCTAATAATAGTTGTGAGATCTAAATTCGGTGACACCTGCGAAACCGGTTGACTTATTTTAACTGCAGTATAAGACTGCACGGTATAAATATATCTTCATTTAATGATGCGCTCATAGACGTTCAGATCATCTCTCTTTGGAGCGTTTGCAAATAGTGCCGCGGTGAACACCATCGTGCGTGGGTTCCCCTGCTCACGTGCGGGTCTCCACGGTGGGGCACAGTCTGGGGAACGCACACCGAGGCTTTTCGGGACCTCGCCAGCGGAAGCACCGTGTCCACGCGTCCCCGTGTCTCTCTGTGTCCTCAGCCACGTGTCAGGTCATCAGACCTTCAAAATGCTGCCAAAAGGATGCGTGGGAAATTGTTTCCCAATTGAACTTCTGTCTCTAATGACTATTAAAGTGGAAGAGCTTCATGTGTGTTTATTAGACGTGAAAGTTTTTTCTTCTGTGAATTGCCTATTCATTTACTCATTTCTAAACTAAATCGAATTTCTGGATATGTCAAAATACCTGGCTCAGAATATAAAAACAAAAAAATCTGAACTGCACAGGAAACATGATTTATGCATAATAGGATTCCACAATTAATAAGGAAATATCTGGATTCTAGGAATACATTTAAATAAAATGTATCCACAGTAATTTCTGTATCACATCACTATTTCAAATAGAGAACGCTTTTCTTTTTTAAATTAAAGTGGCAAATGGGTCATAAACATTGATTTACTTTTTACATATTAGTCTTATTGGTTCTGTCTTCATCATTTATAGAACCTTGCTAATGAGTCTTGTTAGTAAGCTAATTCATTTTTTGAAGTTATAAACATAAAAAACACATATTAAATTTTTTCTAAAACTTAATTATAATATCCCAAAGTAGAAAAATTATATTTTTGGATATTTTCATTTGTCTCTTTATGTATATATAAATGCCTTATATTTTAAATGTGAATATTGTCTACTGACTATTTTGCCACATTTTCCACTCAATATAATGAACATGATGAACATTTGTTTATACTATCAAACATTATTTTGCAACAGTATTTTAAATGACTGCATAGCATTTCATTATATGAATGTAGGACAGTTTATTTGAACAGTTCCTCACTTTTCTATACAGATTTCTCATATTTGAATTACCACTTTCAGAAGTGTAAATTATAGACAAAATTTGTATCTTAATTCTTTATAGAAAGTATAACACAATAGTAATGATTCCCTGGTGAGTGCCTGGTTTAGAATATGTTTTTACACCAAATGATACTCTTGTATATCATTTTTACTTTCCATCTCAAATTATTACAATAATTTTATGCTCCATTTTTTAAAGATCACACACACTCACACACACACACACACACACTCACACTCTTTCCATGTCCATTAGCTGAGGGATGAGCACCCCAGGGAGGGGATCGGGTTTGTCATCACAGGAAGTTACAGGTCTTCGGCTGCTCTATTTGGCCAGTTCTATAATCGATCAGGAAAATGTTCATCTAGCTTAGTTTCCTGCATGGTCACATTTTAAATACTAATTCGACATCCCATTGCATGGGGTGGTGTCTTAGGAAGTAATTCCTTGAACTAATCACATCATAGGGATTTCATACTGACCTCCCTAGTGTACGTGATTAAAGTGCCACTGTTGATGGCATAAGGAAATCAAACCTTTGTTTCATAGCAAGCTGTCGAGGTTCTCGCTGAAATACCCAACTACCATCCTTTATTGAATCTAAAAGGCACATTTTCTTCACATTTTAACATTTCAAATTCAGACAATCCCACAATCAATTGTGTCTTAAAATATGGTTGGTGGCAGTTCTGCTTTCAGAGGCACATAAAATAGTACCTCTCACACCGAATGATGTTTTCCGTTCTGGGACTCACCATCTCTAGATGATGTGGCCAGGACCTTTGGGTGTGGCTCCGGGAAAGCTCCGCCTCCTGGTGGCCCCACATCCTGTAATCCACTCGCCGTGCGTGTGGGCAGGCCTCTGTATGCAGAGCCCTGCGAAAGCCTGGGGAATGGCACTTGGGAAACTAGGTTATAAAAGACAGTGACCTGTCTAGCTGGAACTGTCGCTCTGGCTCTTGTGGCATGATCGTGCTGGTTGAAAGGATGATGTGACAACAACTGGTGAGTGGCCACAGCCTGACTACATCAAGGAGCTCCAGGGAATAATGATTTTGGAGGACAGCTACACCTCTCAAATTAGAACTATCTAAAATGCCCATCAACAGTTGACCAGGTGTATAAATTTTGATGTTTTTATACAACATACCTTACATCAGTAGAAGTGACTGATTTACTGGTACATACAACGGTATAGGCTCCTCTCACTAACCCTGTGCTCATTAGTAGTTTCTCTTAATATTTTATTCAAATTGTACTCATTACTGTAAGCTTTTGTTCCATTTTTAAAGTATGTATTTTAAGCCCTGTAGAAGATGATATTATTCATTCAGTATTGTTGCACACTTTATTCGTATAGGTTCTATGTATACCAGCAAAATCTAATTAAAAGTCAATGATCCAAACAAATAATAAAATAGCAGACCTAACTGCTACCATGCTAATAATTACATTAAAAATAAATTATTTAGACACACAGAAATTGTCAGAATGAATTAAACCAGTTAATGACCCAACTCTATGCTGTCTATTAGAAACTCACTTCAAATAAGAATATGCCGGGGGTGCCAAAAAATGTACGCACAGTTTAAGAGATGTTATCCGTGTGTTACATAAATACTGAGGGTCACCACTGTGCGCACCTCTTGTAATTGCAGAAGTCAAATGTGACTCGTATCCATCTTTTGTTACCAGTATACAGTGAGCATTACAATTTCAATACAGCCTTTTCCTTTCTTAAAATATGTATACATGTTTTGGGCTGTGTGTGTGTGTGTGTGTGTGTGTGTGTGTGTGTGTGTGTGAAGTGGCAAGGGCCCTCTGGGCAGTGGGACCAGTGTGGCCAAAGCCCAGAGGTGCCCAGAGCATTGCTTGGTTAACAAGTGGCGGCACCCATGTGCCGGGCACATCAGGTGCATGCACTGCGAGGTGGGACAGGGCATCAGGGACCCACACACCTGAGTGTCTTGAATAAGCAGAACCACTCATCACCCTGGGAAAGAGAGGCTATGAGAACAAGTTTGAACAGTGGCGCCGGGGACAGCCACAGACCACAAGAGTGTCGGGCGTGGGGGGATGTGGGCTGGTGGACTGAGTCCCCAAGAGGACAGAGGCAGCAACGCCAGGATGACCTCTGCACTCAGAGTCCCAAGGCCCTATTTCCTGCTGAGAGAATGAGAACCCACCTTTCACTTCCAGGGCACACACAACCAGTTCCACAAGTGCGCGCTGCCTAGGAAGAGAAGAGGGAGGAGCAATGATTAGCTGAGCCCAGAGTCAAGAGCGGGAAAGCGAGGTGTCCATGCCTGTGTGGTGGCAGCAGGAGCAGGAGCAGTGGCCTTGATGGGTGTGGGGGAGGAGGCCCCAGGTGGAGGCAGGGTGGAGACCTGCAGGAGCCCCAGGGTCTGCACAGACAGGAACTCTCCAGCCTGAGACGAGACCTGCAGGGGACTGTGTCAGTAAGTTGTCACAGAATGAAAATGTGCAAATGAACATTGCAATAAAGCATATCAGGGAATTTTTAGAAATCTTCAAGAAGACCTATAGGCTAAAAAGTAGAAATTAAAAAGATTGTCACATTTGATGGCAAAGAAAATTATATTTATATACAGCTTTCAGGAATCCATTATGAATGCTGGAAATGGTTTTAAAATTAATTGTCACATTATCAGAGGTACAGTGATTGCATAAACAGGTATTCTGAGCTGTGTACACTTTTGAATCCACTTTTGGGCTTTTGTACCATATCCACAAGTTACAGAAAATGCCAGAGGAAACATTAAAACACCATCATGTAAATTTACATTTAAAATTAAAC
This sequence comes from Lyroderma lyra, assembly GCA_004026885.1. Lineage (NCBI taxonomy): Eukaryota > Metazoa > Chordata > Mammalia > Chiroptera > Megadermatidae > Lyroderma > Lyroderma lyra. The sequence continues at coordinate 20,086 of PVJL010008518.1, forward strand.
CAGTCCCCACAACGACCTGCACGTGGATGTCCGTAGCAGCTTTCTTCATAATTGCTGAGACCTGGAGGCAGCCGAAGCCCCGTGCCTTGGGGATGACTGCATAAACTGGTCCATGCAGACCGTGGGGTATTATTACTCCATGCTAAATGGACTTGAGCTGTCAAGCCATGGCAAGACCCGGAATCTCAGATGCCTGTTAACTAAGTGAGAGAAGCCAATCCCAAAAGGCCACATACTGTAGTATTTCAATATTCTGGAAAAGATCGGGGCTCCTGGAGGTTGGAGGGAGGATGGGGTGAGCAGATGGAGCCCAGAGGATTTCTACAGATTATAGATGAGAAAGAAAAAGCAGAGGAGGTTTTGAGATAAGTACCCCTGGCCTCGTCTTGCATCCAGATTGCTGCCCTAAGCTCCCCACCTTCATCTGCATATAGATATTCTGGAACCTTCCCCCGGGTCTAGGACTGACAGGCGGGATAGAAGCAGATAGTGCTATTCTCTGGGACGAGGGGGGGCCCTGGTGTTCTGTGATGTGGAAGGTTCTGGATCCAAGTCCGAAGGAAGATGTTTGCTCCCAGCCTGGTGGCGCAGTGCCCCTGGCAGTCGAGTAGCGATGGAGGTCTCAGCGTGACCTGCAGTGTCCGCACCGCGTGAGGCGCCCCTTCTCCCAGACACGATTTAGCAGTCAGCTCACAGTGTTCCGTATTCTCTGAAGTCGTAACTGCCACTCTCTTCCCTGCACTGGATGATTAACTTCAGATTTTTAGCTAAGAGTGCCAGTGCCTGCCTTTGACTACACACCATACATAATTTATTTAGGACAAATCTCTCACATCATCCCACATTATCTCCCTTAGCTTTGATTTATGACACGAGACGTATGGCAATATCTTTTACTTAGCTCTCTAAACCGATATGGAGCCTCTCCATTTAGTAATAAGTTTAAGGCTCAGTTTTATACGAGAAAGTTTATTTGATGTAATCGACACAGATGTGGATGGCTGGGGATGGGCTCTCTTCCTGTAAAGGAAGTACCTGCTGTGGGCCCATAGCCACCTCATTACCATTCTGCCTCCACCGGGAGGCCTGACTCCTGTGATTGGTCAGTTTGGGACTGTTCTCAGCACTGACATCTGCCTTGGGGACAGGCCAGTGGGGGCCACCCCAGTCCAACACTGAGACTGAATGGGAACATGTGGAATGAGTGACCTCTCACATACGTGTAAGCTAGATCCTCCCGTTTCCCCCCTACCAATAATATGGCTTATGTTTTAACAGCTGTCTTGATTTTTTTTTAATTTCTCAATTTGTTTAGGACAGAGAGAGGTGAGTAGAGGGGTGCTATTTATTGGGGAACATGGGATAGCCCAATGTGTGTTGTTTGGTTAATACAGTCAGTTGAGTCCCACAACCCATCTACCACTGGAGACTACCATTATCTCTATTGGTCAAGATTAATTTGACCTCCAATTGCTTAGTTTTACTCAGGATTGTTTACACAGGAAGTATAATTTACATCTACCCCAGGAGACCCCTAAGGATGCTTCTAAAGCTAGTTAATGTTTGAAGGTGAAACACAAGACATTGACTCTGTCTGGACAATTCAGTCATGAAGAATGTGGGCATTGGCAGTGTGGCTTCTGGTTCCTTCCTGCTTTCAGGGTTTCTAACAGAAATTTACGATGAAGGACCCGCTATTTGAGGAAGGGTGATTGCTGGGTTCAAGGGTATGTGGTGACCCGTACATCATCCCTACAGGGAACTGCTCTGCTACTTAGAGACGGTCATTACTGCATGTCAGCACTTCAGGATTAAGTTGTGCCTCATCTAAATGCAAAATGGGTGAGAGCACTGCCAACGAGCAGCAAGCTAAGAGAAAAAACACAGCCACGACCCTGAGAACAGAGGGGTCATGAGATAAGCTTTTCATGAATTGTAGCGCGGTCCTGATGAACGCCTCACTTGTTGCTGCACTGTTACGCTGCTTTTACTCTGAAAATGCCGATCTGTTTCTGACAGAATGTTTCCTACATTTACCGTAGACTGGACGTTTAAAAGGTGCTCCTAGACACGGGGGACTTACGAGTGTGGAAAACTGACCCAGCTAGGGAAGCCGGTAGAGACTGGCACCTGCTGAAGGAGATCAGCCCGACAGGGAAGAAACTTCCCTGAGAAGCAATTTGTGCTTCTGCCGATGGAACTAGGGTGTCTTTTAATTCAGAAACACAGGATGGTTTTCAAAATCAATAGCATTCTTGTATTAGTTTTCTAATGACATGTAACCGGTTCCCATGAAGTTATTGTTTTATCTGGACGCTCTGTTCAGGGTCGCTCCAGGCCACGGTTGTGATGCCTGCTGGGCTGCGTTCTCATCAGAGGCTCGACTGGGGAGGAATCCCTGTCCAGTGCGTGTAGGTGGGCAGAGCTCATCTCCCCGGGCTGCGTGACTGGGGGCCCTGCTTCCTGCTGGTTTTTGCTTGGAGGCTTCCCCCAGGCCCTAGAGGCCACCCACAGTTCTCTGCCACATGAACGTCCCCATTGGAACTCATGGCATGGCAGCTTCCTCCTTCCGGGCCAGGAAGAAGTCTTCTGTTCTCTCAATTCTCAGTTCTTTCTTTAGGACTTTCACTTGATTAAGACTGACTCAAGAAAAGCTCCTTTTTGCTTAACAAAAACTCCAGCTAATTAGTGATCTTAATTATCTGCACAATCCCATCACTTTTGCCTATAATGGTAGCTTAATGAAGGGAGTGAAAACTATTTTGCCAAATAATGAAGCCTAATCAAAAGTGACGTTTGTCACGTTTGTCCTATTGATCAGAACCAAGTCTCTGCCACCCTCAAGAGGAGGGGTGTATCTAAGGGCATGACCTTAGAGTATACCTGCCACAATTTTTAATAATTTGCCATGTTTGCTGTAATGTGTGTGGTGAAAGGAATGGGTTTTAGACAAAGGGAATCGAAGATCCTCTGTTTACCTAGTGTAGCCCGGAGAAATGAGGATTTGACTCTAGAAAGTTTTTCCTGGTTATGTGGACAGGTGAATGCTGGTCATACTTTCCTGGGTTAATGGACATAGCCCTTAAGAAGGTCACTTCCCTTCATTGTAACTCTTTCTGTTCATACCAAACACTCTTCTACTTTACATTTCGGTCTCCTGCGTGAATGTACCCATCCCGAGAGTGTTCTGAGAAAATTAATAATTCCACCCCTCTCTCCCTGTGACTAAATTGTCACTCTGGTTTCTCACCATGTCAGAATTTTGTTGAGATACTTTCTCCATGCTCAATCAACTGGGCTGAGCGAAGGTTTCCCCACAGCAACCCACACAAAGTGCGTCCACTGGGGGCTCCGCCTGATGTGGCCAGTGGGGTTTCTCGTTCAGCATCGTTCCTTCTGCATCCACATGGTCTTCGTGGTTTTCTGTCAACACAGGTCTGGAGCCCATATTCTCCTGGGAAGGGAATGGTGTCCCAAAAAGGCCTTCAGCTGTGGCAGCATCTCCCTAGCTCTGTGTCTAGGCTGTGATAAATGAGGGCCATTGGCACGAAGGCGGACACCCGACGGAGACAAAGGTGATGGGGTCTGGCTTTGGAGCTCCCCATTTTTGAGACCCATGTGGAGTGTTTGTTTTGCTTCTCCTGCCCCTCTAAGGATGGAGACGATGCTTTCCCACCCCCACCCCACCCCCCCAGAGCTGCAGCCGTCGGGACGTGTCAGCTTTGGCAACGCTCCTGAGAGCTTCTCCAGTCCTTCCGTGGGGCTGCTGCAGGGAGCAGGGCCGCTGTGGAGTTCTTGGGCATGTCGGATTTGGGGGAATGGGGCTCAGTCTCCATGTCCTCGTCAGGGCACTGGCTGACCAGCAAGACCCTGGCTCCTGCTCTTCGGACTCAGAAATCTTGGTTTCTGACCCAGCACACGCCGCCCCCAAGGCTCTCTCTGGCCTTGGACCTCCCCGCCAGATGCGCAAATCGTTTGAATGCCAATTTAACGGCTCTGTTTCTGCTTAGCCTCCCAGCGATGAGCAAAATCATTAGCAATGAACTCAGGACGTACCTCCCTGCAGTTCCCTCTTCCATCCTCAGCGGGGAAGGCTCTGGAAACTAGGCCTGCCTGGTGGGTCACATCAGACCTTTCCTTCTTCAATTCATGTCCGTCAGCCTGCTGGCAGGCTACATTCCCTCTGTCACCTTCCATCCCTCCAGTCTCCTGTTAGTAATGCTAATTAAATTGCACATGCATCAGGGATGACTCTGTCCTCCCCTAGTCCCTTTCCCACATGAAGACAGACATTCCCGAGGGTAACCAATCCAGTAGGAACCGACATTAGGCCGCATTTTTGCACAAGTTTTTTGTTTAATACTTTAATATCATGAAGGTGCTCTCTGATTTTTGCACATCATCTGTGTTGCTAAGACATACTATTAAAAGAGCACCCATTCTCCAATATATTATACTGACAAGTGAGTAGATACGATTTTTAATATTTGTGTGCCTGTATAATGAAAAAAAAAGTATATTTTATTTTCGAAGGCTCGGAGAAGTTAACAGTCAAAACTGAAACTCCAGGAAAGACTTTCATGATGCATGGATTTTCTGAGAGTTTTGCGTTAGAACTAAAATCTTGATATGACAAAATAACTAACTCTAATAACACCTTGATTTTAATCCATATAACTGTTTGAAGGTCTAAGGGGAAAAGTAAGCATAGAGGGAAGCCAGAAAATACGATTTTCTTGTTTTATTATGTGACTCGAGAGAACGTCTTAGCCCTCCCCTCCCACAGGACTTGAACTTCCCCACCTGCAGTAAGTCACAGCTACGTGAAAACTCCAGGAGACAAATGGAAGAGCCAGTGTCAGTGACGACCTTCCTTAGCAGACCTTCATTAGAATATGTATTGGGCCCTTCCACAGAAATGGTCGGCACAGGTGCAGGGGACGTCCTGGGCCATAGCACCCCACCCCTCTGCCGTGCATGTACTGTCCCCATTCCCTTTTGGAACCCTACTCTTGAGTCACTGGTCTCCAAAACAGGTTGCGTTTGGGTGTAGTTTTAATGTAATCTCACACTGCTAATGGAAATGACACGTATCTCTAAATGATTGTCCAAATTCAGGTTTTGATTGGAGTCTGAGGGTTACCACTTCCTCTGGTGCACAAAAGTCCGTGATTTCTCTTGTTGGGCAGAGGAGGCCATGTGTCCCATTCAAGAGGGCACCGCTGTCACCTAAGACAGAGGAGTTTGTTAGATGGAACAGAGAAGGCAGCTTCTGCTAGAAGCTTCTGGTGAGTTTTGTTCTTCAACCCCTGTCCCTGATTAATTAATTCATCCAGTGATGAATGTGTCTTGGGCCCCCATTAGTAAATACCTGTTACATTTATACTTCGATTAAAGGCTCCGTAGGGAACAGAAGATAGATTGATGAGATATATAATGATGACTGCAAAAATGACCCCAGACATCATAGAGGAATGGCCACCTCTCCTCATGAATTTCCTTCTATGTGCTGGGAATTCCTCTAGGCCTTTCACGTAAGTTATCTGAAATGCTGCTTGGGGAAGCTGCAGGGTAGGTAATACTAGCCCTGTGTTAAAAATGGAAGTGAGCTTGGAGTAAACTTACCCAAATCTTCCCATGCACAATGTGTCAACAGGACAGCACTATATGTCACTATGATGATACTATCAACAGATACTAGAGGGTTATCAGGTGGGTGAGGTTATTGATGATGAGAGGGGTGCTGGCGACTTGCAGTCAGAATAGGGGGATAGAATTGACTTGTATGGTTCATTCTTTCAGGCTAAGGTTAGGCTGACCAGACATGCCATGTTAGTGGGTGACAGAAAACAACAGTACCCTCATTTCAAATGGGACATCCGGTCAGCCTCCTGACACCTTGAATTTAGCCCAGTGAGACCAGGCTGATCATATGTGCCATTTGAAATGGGACAGTACGGTTGTTTTCTGTCCTGTTTAAAACAAGATGTCTGGGAGTTCTCTGGTGGTGTAGTGGCTTAAGGCTCCGGTGCTATCAGCGCTGCGGCCTGGGTTCGATTCCCATCTAGAGAGCTACCCACATACAAAACAAACAAACAAACAAACAAACAAACAAAAACAAGCTGTCTGGTCAGCCTAGCTGAGATGGAATAGTTGATTTGGGGGGACTGAAATGAGAGAACCTTTGCCTAGCCACGGTACTGGTGGTGAAAATGGGTTACTTAATGTCCATTAGCCAACTTGTTACTACACCGAACTGGATAGGAATGGCTAGTTTTTATGTCTGTCATTCTGCTTTTCTTCCTTATTTTTTATGACACTTCTACTTTTTGGAGTTAATGATTAGAAAACAATAGCTGAGATACAACCAAGGACAGAGCCCAGTGGAGGTCACTTGCCAAAAGCGTAAGCGTGGGCAAGGCAGTTAGCTTCATTAAGCTTCACTTTCCTCACGGGCAGAAAGGGGCAAAGGGCACCTAATTTATATGATGTGAAAAAGTCAGTGAGATGATCTGTGTAGGTACGCAGGACCACTGAGGCACATCGAATGACAGAGGTAGTAGCTCTTACCTTTGGTGGGGAAAATTCGTTTTTGGCTAATCGCCATCCAATTCAGTCTTCAAAATAAAAATGTTGGATAGTCTCTTAGCTCATCTTCCTGGCGAGAGCTACCTCAAAATAATTCCACCAATTCCCCGAAGATCGGCGGTGTTACGTAGTGAGCCCTTCCTCCTGCTCAAATGTCAGCATCTTCGAAGATGTCTGGGGGTTTCCAAGGTTATAAATTAGTGCGGAATTGAACAGCTTTATAATCAACAAGTGTAATATTAAACTTGGGAGTTCTTGGCAACTAATATGTCATATAGACACAGTTAGAACAGAAGGAACCAAGACTCTTAGGCGTTCTAAGGACCTCCCAAAACAACAACAACAACAACAACAACAAACAACACAAACTTGACTCTAAATTGTGACTTTCACAGGAGTCTTTTCAGATTGGAAATGACTGTCATCATCTTCAGGAAAAACACAGAATAAAATCTTTGCATTCTTTCTACTGCTGCCTTGAGAATGGAAGTGACAAGGGACCATGATCAAAACTTTGGATCTTGGTTCATCGTTGTAGGACAGAAAGCTTTGGCGCTGCCCCAGCCTAGGACAGTTCTCAATCAGATCTCTCTCAGTCAGTCACCAGGTTCCACTTGCATAGATTCAGAGTATAACTAGGCTTTCAATTTGGGGGGCGGGGGGGACCAACTTGATGTCATGATACTAAAAATGTACAAGATTGCATGTTTGAAAAACCTTTCGCAAACAACTTTTCAATGACAAATTTGTAAGTAGTTCTTAAGTCCTGAATTTTTTAAACTAACGTATTGAAGTAGTTTGCTACTTTGAAAAACCTTTAAGAGTCATTGGAATATTCTGTACCAATTCCATTGAAAGTAGTAAGTTCTCTTCTTTCAGTTGCTATTTCTGTCCCACCAAGAAAGCAAAACTTCTTGATGGGGTCAGTAATGACAATGCCCTGTCATTGTCATCTGCAGACAAGCCTGTGCCATAGAATAGGGAACTTTTCTGTTTGTCTTTTGCCATAAAAAATCTAAAAACTTAAGAACTGAGTAAAGGAAAGCCATATGGAAAGAAGACAAATATTACAATTTACAGGATTGGAAAATACCTACTAGTTCTAGTCCCGTAGATTACTTTGGGTTTTTCTGAGCTCCTGAAGATTTCGCCAGCAGCTACAGCAGCTCAGAATCTTATTACAGATAGATGTTAGGATTAGGCCTTGCAGCCAAGCAGAGCAAAGCTACAAATTCTGGTCCCAATGATGCCTGGAAGGACACTTCTGACTCTCGATTTAGGTCAACAATCAACTATTAAAAAACTCTAGCTTCTCACTGTGTACTCGGAGCTGTAGGTCTGATATCTCTGACTGCAACTGCTGGAGGTCACCTGTTCTCTTTGCACCTCGTTTCTGTTTTATAGAATGAGATTAGCCTTAAAGACACTCTGTAGTTTTGTAGCATCAAAGAGGAAAACTGTGCATGACCCCCCGTGAGTTATGCAGTTCAACACACACCTATTAGACGTCCACTACATAAACGCCCGAGCAACACGGAAATGAACAAAACGGAGCCCCCTGGCCGCTGAAGCTCGTACTCCAGTGGCCTCAGTTGCTCATTTGAAGCCTTAGTTATTGTCTCAGCTACCGCTCTTGGAACAAATGGCTGCTTCCAGCCCGTTGTGACTCGGTTGAAATAAACGAGGACGTCAGCTTGCTTTTCCGTATCTTTCACATGAGCAAGTGCGTGCAGAACTGTTCATGTGCGTTCGCCAGGTGACATACAGGTAAGACATTATATATAAGTGACAGAAAATTTAAGATGGAGCCCATCCCTCCACTAGGAGAGGACTACGAAGTAAGGGGGATGTGGGAAGTAAGGGACAAGGCTATCGATCCACCAGCACAGACCCCTGCGCAAGCTACTCTGCTCCACGACGGGAGGCGGGGGCTCTGATTGCCCGGTCGGACGTCCAGCCCGGGGAAGCTGGAGTCTGAGACGCGGGCCCACGCCGTCCGGGGCCGCCTTGCGAAAATGGGTCCTTTCCCTTCCCTGTCTGGATGGGCTTCTCCAGACGCCTCAGCTCATGCCCGCGGCCGCGGTTCCCTGCACGGCTGCCCACGCGAGCGCCCTCCTGCCACGGGCTTTGCGCAGCGACCGGACAAGGGCTCCCGTGCGGGCTGCTGCGGCCTTGATCGCCCAAAGGACGATGCTCTGTCTTAAGCCGGACGTTCTCGGTGTCCGTTCGCGAGGCCTGCCTGGGCACTGCCCCACTCGGCCATGGTTTGATGAGGTGGGGGTGCGTGAGGTCCCTTCCAGGGCTGGGCTGCTGCGGTTCCGGGATGAACGGCGTCGGCCCAGCGCCTCATGAACACGTTCATGAACGGACGCGTCCTCCTCGGGTCTGTGCTAGCGGTCCCGGTCCTCCGAGAGGCCGAGAAGCCGGAACCATCCCTCTCACCAGGGGGAGGGTGTGTCCCCACTCGCTAAAGCTGCCCGACAGGAATAGGCTCCCAACCGGGGGGAGAGGTGCTCCGGCCGGTCACGTAGCTGAAGGCCAGCACTTGGCCCCCACCCCGTCAGTGAGGTTGTCACACAGTTGTACACAGTCGTATCTCCCGTCACAGTCTACAGTGCAGCCTGGGATCCCCTGCCCTCCTAAGGATTCTTTTTTAAATTTACATGCATGAAGGCTTGCTCTGCACTGTGAAGCTCTGTGGGTTTGGACAAGGCGCCGCGCCCCGATCCGGCATGAATGGGCACATCGGAAGTTCCACGGCACTGGAAACCCCTCGGGCTTTACCTGCTCAGCCCCCACAGCTCCAGACTCCCGGCAACCACCCATCTATTTACTGTCTCTATAGCCAGATGTCACATAAATGGAAGACTGTAGTGCTTCCAAATCAGCTGTCATTTTAAATTTGTAATATGCATTAAGATACATCCACATCATTGCACGGATCGTAAACGTGCCCTTTTTAGTCACTGGGTATTATTCCATTCTTTGGTTGGACCACACTTTGGTTTTGCATTCATCTGATGAAGGACTTCTTGGTCCCTTCCATTTGGGGACAAGCCCCTTAATGCTTTGCTCGCTATATCCCAGGTACACCTGCATCTTCTATTTTCTGCAAATGCAGCATTACTGCCCATCTCCCAGTACCCTCATACCTGCCCTCCACCTGGATGGCCCCTCTGCCAGCCTTCACCTAGTCCATGCCCACTCATCCTTCGTGCCTCGTCAAAGTGGTCCTTTCTGTCATCTCCCCACACTTGGGTTCCCCCAGGCCCTTACTGACTCGACAGCAAATTTGCCTCTTTTACTTTGTAAAATTCATGATGGTTTTAGTTAAGCACCCTGTGTCGTTACGTCTTCCATATGATTTGCTTTTGGACTGTGAGTTCCATTGCAACACAAGAGGAAGTGTGGGGAGAGACCGTGCCAGGCTTAGTGACTGAATACTTAGAAAGACCTGGACCAGATTGCCTTCTCAGGAGTGTTATCTGAGAAAGAAAACTCTCGGTTTCCGAGTGATGATAGAAGCATGGGCTACTCAAAACCAGGAGGAGACTCCTTCATTCCTAGTGGTTTCAGCTCTTTCTAGAAGGCATTTTTCAGCCCCTCCAGAGCCTGATGTAGCTAACCACACTGGAAAAGTGTGACTGTTGACTGAACACCTGACTACATTCAAGGGGATGAGGGTTGTACTCCCAGTTGTCATACTAACTTCCCCGTGGTCCTTAGCAAAGCTCTAAGCATTTCCAAGTTCAATGTATGAACTTTTTGCCAAAATGCTGACTCGCCTCCTTAGGGAAATAAAAGATTGTGATCCATTTCAGATTGTTAAAAAAAGTGATATTGAAATGCTAAGCAATTACTTTCTTATGATGTAACATTGATCACAATCCAGCTATCTTATCGACCCAACAACATACTAATTATTGATGGAAATTGTCCGCATGATTCTAATTCAATTAAACATTGCTGTCATTGCCCTTACAGTAAAATCGCCGTTTTCGCCAGGAAACTGTTTACTGCTCCACCGTGTGAGCCACACCCTCACACGCCTCATAGATGTCGCCTGGGATGTGACAGGTGCAGGAAAGCCCTTCGCCTATTCAAGCGACTTCTAAATGCACCAAAGAAATGCACAAACACTTGGCTGAAGATGGACCTTCTGCTTCTCCAAGTGTCTACAATTCTTCTAGATTTAAGCGATATCATTACTTAGCAAAATGTATGCTAAGTAGATTCAAATTGGATAAACTAGACTGTGTGATTTTAGGTGAATGGCCTCACGTATCTAAGTTTGCTAACAGAAAATGCAGTACCAGAAAACCAATATGAGCTCAGACAATTAGTTTTTGCAACTCATCCTAGAAAAAGTGCTCCATACCTCATTGCTGAGGATCACTGCCGTCACTGACACCAGCACCGAGTCCACCCTTCAAAGCAGTTTTGGAACTCTTTTTCTGAAATGACCACCAGAGCTGTTGTCATACCCAAAACTGGACAATTAAGTTCACAAGCGTGCCAGCGCTGTGCGGACAACTCGGTAAGGGTCGTAACCAACGTACGTGCACGGGGGCAAGTTTGCGAACTTACTTGTCAGATCCTGGGTACAACGACAGCTCTGAGGGCCGTTCCAAAAATATGTTCCAAAACTGCTTTGAAGGGCGGACTAGTTGCTGGCGTCGGTGCACAGCTTCCCAGGGGGAGGACTTCGAAGGGGACCGTGGTGATACTCAGCAGGGAGGTGTGCAGCACTTGCTCTGGGATGAGTTCACAAAATTAATTGTCGGACCTCATATAAGAAAGCCAGGAAGTCCAAGGAGATTATGGGTCTGTAACTAATTCAGGGTACGTATGTATATTCTTGAGATGAAATCTCTCATGCACAATGCAATCGACTTACTTTAATACTTAGAAAAATCTGATTTACTGTGTTTTTAGTGTCTTTTTAAAGTTTTAGTGTGCAATTTGAATTTTTTAGAGATTTTTTTATTTTGGAATAATTTCAGATTTACAGAAAAGCTGGAATGAGATGGCACCTCGGGGGCCTCCCAGCGAGGTCACGACCAGAGCGAGAGAAAGCAGGCCTGGGGGCGCAGAGGGGGTGCATAGGGGTTCCCAGCTCCCCCCACCCTGGGGAATTTAAAGCGAACGAGCAGGAACTGAAGCCGGCGGAGGGGAAAAACCAGCCGCTCAGCGGGGCCCCGATGGCCAAACCGAGGGGGCCTGGGGGGGGGGGGGGGGGGGGGGGGGCCGGGGCGGCTCCCTGTCGGACACGGAGCTGTGCACCTGCGTGAAGCAGCGGCACAGCCTGTCACGTCCCGCCCGGGGGCAGGAGTATCACCACCCCAAAACGTGACGCACCTCGGGGAATCCCGTTCTCTGCTGTGAGTCCAGCCAGAAGATCGAAGCCAGTAATGGACTCCCGGCCCCGAGAGGCAGCCCCCGCTCCCCGCGGCTTCCACCCTCTCTGGAACCCCGATGCCGTTCTTTAGGAAGCGCTGGGGCCCCAGTTTTCTGGGGGGCACTAAAGGCATGGCCCCCCGTGCAGAAGGGCCCCTCCTACCCGGAACTCCTGACACGTGTCATCACGACCGAGGGCCCGTGTGGGGGACAGGAACCGAGCTCCGCGACAGCGGACCGGCCAGCGGGGCACCTTTGGGGTCAGGCGGGGTCACTGCCCGCGGTCCCCTAACCCTCTTCGCCTGGGCCGCACTTGCTGCTGTTTCCAGAACCCTCTGCAACTGGACTCATTGGCCTTCCCGCTTGTGTCAGCCACTCCCTGCTGTGACAACGTGCTCCTCTCCTCCTCCAACTCCTCCTTCCCACTGTCCCCGAGCTCAAACCGGGGGAGTGTGGACAGCCGGCTGTCACACGAGGCCGATGAGCAGGCAGGATGGAGGCGCTCCCCTTACGTCTGGCTGTGTGCTGGGGGACAGGGGTGGCCGAGCCGCTGGGGGACAGGGTAGGGCCGTGGCCCCCTGCGTCCCTCACGCGTGGCACTGCCTTGGCACACACCCTCGTCGTCTGTTTTAAGTCGGTCATTCAGGCCAAGTGCTGAGAGTTTCCCAGCAGGAGCCTCAGGCTTCGCGTGCGCGGAATCTCGTAGGACACGAAAGAATTGGAGTTTTCAGTAAAGTTTCCAGAGCAAGTATTAGGCGGTTTGCCTAAAGCACCATTTATCTTCGTAAACGAAGCTCTAAAAAGGCACAAAGATAGGACCAGCCCCGATCGTTTCCCAGGCCATCGATACGCCCAGAAAGAGAAATGAAACTGGGAAGTCGAGAAGCTTAAATATTAATGTTAAAACCCAGGCGACCTTCGACTTTAATGATCCTACAGTGGCGGGCAGTTAAGGGAGGAAACGTTACCCGTGAAGACTTGGGCGTGGCTCAGGGACATTCAAAATGACAGTTGCAAAAATATGCCCACAAGAAATCACACGCTTCTGCAAACTGCCCTGACATTAAAAAAGAAAAACAAGAAATGTATATTTAATATATAAAAATCAAGACCATGTATCAGAATCTAAATGACCAAGTATTTGTCCATGTGCCGACCATCTGGAGAGCCCTTGGCCCCTGACAGCTGAGTCGTGCCCTCTGCAGGTGGTTCCTTGAAACTGGCCGTAGTGTCCTAACGCTGCAGGTGACCATCATCATCACTGCAGTCATCATAAAATAGTTCCTGTTTCACGTTGACATACTCATACGTTCTGACATATGTAGATCCGATTCTCTCCCTCTGACATCACCCATTTCTCACGTTGGATGTGGGGAAAGAGAAAAAGTCTGTCTGCATAATGTGGGTGACATTTAGAGCAGCCCCAGCCTCCCCCAGGGTGCTTGGAAACACACCCGAAGACTTAGGAATTGCGGTTGGCGTTGGCTCACGTCTTTCTCAGAGTGGGAAGCTGACACTCAGCTAAGCGAACGCTGGTCTCCCGGGACAGCGAGCACTGGGCTACTGAAAACCCAGGGCCTTCCTGCGTGTGAAAACCCAAGTATTGCAGATCTAGGTCGGGGACAGTTACACCTACAAATTCAAGTTCAAGTTCCACATGTTTAGGTTGCTTTTCTCCTCCTTTTCTGGAGCTGCAGCGATGCATTTTGCAGGCATTCAGAGTTGCTTTTCCTGCCCTGAATGACAGCCGTCACCCGCCTCGGCATGGAGGAGCCGTTAGGCTAAGTCCCTGACCCATTCTGAATGCGATCACATGGCCCCCATCGCCTGCTCTGTCCCATCGGTTGTTTCAGGTGGGCAGGCTGAAGGATGGGGTTGGGGTTGGGGTTCTGAGGAATGCCACACTGGGCCCCGTGCCCAGCAGCTGCCTCCTGAGTGTAGCCCCAGGTTCCTGGAGTGGCTGTGTCATTGTCCCCCAGACCTCTGTGTCTGGGTGCCCTGAATCCTTTACCATTTCAGCTGTCATCTTCTACTTTACCGAAGGCCACTGTGTGTGGATTATTTCCAAAGATGGGGCAGCAAATGGGAATTTGTAGCGAATTTCCCTCGTTGGAGTGGTTCCCGTCCCTCTGAGATTGCTGGTTTTGATCTACAGGACCGAGGGGGGCTACGACCGGAGCCCTGACTGAGCGAGTCGGAGGGGGAAATCGTCAACACAGGCAGCGGCAGGACACAATTTTTTGTCTTTGAAATGTTGTCTCAAAGCTAGTTCTGGACGCTTTTTAGAACTTCATGGTGTGTGTGTGGGGGGGCGAACACATGGAACCTGCTCATAAGTTCGTTCGGAAGGTGAGCTTCTAATTGGCTTCGGAAAGGAGTTCGAACTTCCTTCTCAGTATCGCTCGTGTGGAAAGAGGAACCACTCGTCACTTGGCTTGGACTTAGTCATGACTCCCCTGACGAGGCCTTGGCTGTTGGGACAGACATTTGGTGTTCTATTTGCTCAGAGGTCCAGGATGTCACCCCAGGAGAGCCCAGCAGCTGCCAACAGGGCTGTTGAATCATAAGAAAGGGAAGATTGTTTTGTTTTGTTTTAATTTGGATTTCGAAGAGATTGGGAAATGCCCTTCTCATTTGACTGTGCTGCCCTCTGATGCTGCTGAAGCTAAGGCATGATAAAATTCTTAATGAGCAAATTTGGTAGAGCAATTACAAACAACCTTTGGTCAGAAGTGACATTAGGATCAAGTAAGATGAAACATAAAACCAATAATAATTATGGTCTGTGTGAAATGCCGTGCCACTAATCCAATGGGAAACAAGCAATGAATTAAGGAAGAGATTTTAATCTAAGTAGGTACAGACGGCTTGCCTCGAACTGCAGAATTAGAAACAGGCAGCTAAAGACCCTGTGTGCCCCTTGGGGACTCTTAAGGACACGAGGTGCATTCTCCAGCCCTGGACTCCTGATGTTTCAATTATTGGGGAATTTTTTAAAAACTAATTTTATCTTCTTAAACTTTCCTAAGCAGAGCTTTCACCACGGTTTTGATTCTCCCGTCCGTGTCAGCCTGAAGCTGCCACCGGATTTCATTTCTAGTGGCAGCGCTGTACATCCACCGAGAGGACTCGGCCAGGAACTAATTTTCATTTTTTTCTCCTTTGGGAGAATACGGCACGTTGCTCGGTAATTAGAGGTGCTCAGCCGGGAGCGGTCCTTCTGTACATGGAGGGGTGAGCACTTTGGGGTAACTCCTTAGTGTTACCGTGGAGAACAGGCTGCCCGTACGTGAGACCCAGAGGGAGAAGGCATGGGTTCTAAGGCAGGGCCGGTCCTTGTCCTGGGGACGGGGGGTTTCAGCACCGCCCCATCACTGTAGGAGCCCCTCCACCAGCCCCAACTTCATCGTTATTCCTCCTGCTCCCCCCTGCCCCCGCCTTCTCCCTCCCTGCCCCCGATTCCCTAATTCACAGCCATCGAACCGGCGGCTGCCATGTTGGTCACTTCAGTCACCCACATTCCCCAGGTTCTCCAATGGTCAGGGGACTCGGGACCATCGCCAGCCATCGCTCCAGCCCTGCTTCTGTCCAGTGTCCCTTCCTCCAGTCCCTGCTTCAGGCTCGGTGGTCACTTGGTGGCCCTTAGAATTTGCCAGGCGCTTTGGGCTCGCTCCATCCCCGCCCCATGTTTTAGCTGGATCTCGCTCGCACTTGGCCCGTGTGTCCACTCTGCACAGCCTGGGCTTCCAGCCCTCCCTCGGCCCCTTTTCCGAACGAGACAGGACCGTCCGCTCCAGGCCCCGGGCTGCTCGGGGCATGCGCAGTGCGTCCCCGGCTTCCCGGCACCCACAGAGAGAGAGAGAGAGAGAGAGAGAGAGAGAGAAGACTCGGGTGCCATCTCCCGCCCTCCCCAGCGCAGACACTGCCATCCTGGAGCCCCTTCTCCCGGGTCTGCCGCTGTCGTTCGGTCACCGCGTCACCCCTGGGGGACGGGGGATTTGGCGTCCGGATAGGGGCTCAGCACTGAGTGTTTCCCCCGAAGGCTTAGACACTAACGATCTCGGACGCCACCCCCGCGTCTCGGCTCCTTCGCAGACGTGATCTCGGTCCCAGGGGCCGTGTGCCCAGGAGTGAGCTTTACGGTGATGGTGTGCTCGGGCATTCACGCGCGGTGGGCTGGCCTGCCCGCATGCAGTGTCCCGGGGGCGGCCTCGTGCGGACCCCTGGGCACCCACGTTCTCCGGGAGGGCCCCCCATCGCTCCTCGCCCCGCCTCCTGCTCCCTCCGGATGTCGGAGATGAACGCGGGCCGAGGGCTCCACGTTTTACCTCCTGCCTCTACTCTGCTTCTTGTCACCGCCCTCGCCTTCCACTGCCCCAGTTAGCATCCGCGTCCCCCCAGTCAAAGCAGGGGAGAGGGTTTTGTCCAGCGTCCAGACGCCGTGGCCGGACGCCCCCTGCTGCCACCTGCCCAGCCTGGCGTCCCCAGGACCCTGCACAGGACAGGTCACTGGGCTGAAGGACAGCACTCAGGGCATGTGGCAGGTGTCGTGAAGGCCAGGCGCTGACACCTGCTAGTGACAAGGGGCTGGTTTCTGAGTGGGGGGCTGTCCCGGGTGCAGGGTGCACAGGGGCCAGCCGAGGCGCTCAGCACTGCTCCTTAAACACGGAAGAATCTGGCAGCTTGGAAACGCTTCTGCCCAGACACTGGCAGACTCGGGTCGGAGGGCGGGGGTTCCCCACAGGGGCAGTTTGCCGCCGCACCACTGAGAGTGGGGGGTTTGCTGGTTGTTTCCGCAAAAGTGAGGGCGTTTCATTGGGGTCTCTGTGTGGGGGAGGGAAGAGAGAGAAGGCTCTCTAGTCTCTAGAACACTCAGCACTGTCCTGTCCTCCTAACAAGGACCACTTCCTTAGCCTCATCACCCTTCCCCACTTCACCTGGGCAACCTCCCCTCATCTTTTAGGCAGATCAAGGGTCCCGGACCCCAGACCCTGTCCACCCAAGCCTCAGATGGGCTCATACCCTAGTTACATACTGCGGTACCGCTGCACATGTCTGTCACCACAGAGTCTTTAAACCTGTCCCCAGGTCTGTCTGCCTTAGTTGACTGAGCAACGTGAAGGCATGCACCCCAGAATTGCCTTCAGAATTGCACTGTCTCACTCTGTGTGACTCTCATAGACCTGCGCTGAGTCTTTCATCACAGAGGAACCACCTAGAAAAACAGGAAGAAAAGGGTGCATCAGGGCGTGCATCCTGGGGAACAGCCACACACGTTGGGAACCCCAGCGGGCGTCTGCAGACCCCAGAACCTCCACGGCAAGAAGAATAATGGCAGCTTCACCACGAAAGATAGCAAAGAACCGCAGTGCAGGCCTGGAGGACCCAGCCCACCCTGAGAGCAGACACGAGCACTTTGCAGCCCTCCTTGATTTAGGAAAGTTCCAGACTCCTTGTGTGAGAAGGAATTAGTGATCTCAGTGAAGGTCACCTGAATTTGTCTTCAGTACCTTTTATACCAGTGGCATATGCTTAATTTAAGTTTTAAAGTTTCTTACCATTCTGCAAACAAAATTTGTGGTGAAGCAGTGCCATTTTCTTACAGTGTAATTGGTTGTACGCTGATGGCAACGTGTCAGGTGCCTGGCCACCACTGTCATGCTCAGACGGGTAGTAACCACACTTTATTGTGTCAGTCCACCTACATTGTCACCTACAGCAAGAGTGTATGGTGGGGGGTGATGGGAGGGGGTGGTATCTTACATATGTGATGTGATAAAAAAATACGGTGAATGCCTAAATATTTTTTTAAAAATATTACAGTAAAAGACACATTGCCATCAACTCCCCTCAAAATACTCCCCCTCACTTTGAACACACGTGTCCCATCACCCCTGCCACTTTCTGAACCAGATCCGGAAGTCCTCTTCCGTGAGCGTCTTCAATTGCGCTGTCGTGGGGCCTCGATGTCCTGAATCAATTCAAAATGTTGACCTTTCACAGTCATGTTGACTTCGGGAAGAGCCAGAATCTCACGGTGCCGGATCCGGTGAATCAGGTGGATGAGGACACGCCGTCATGTTTTTATCTGACAGAAATGGCTGTACCAGAAGCGACGTGTGACCTGAATCAATTCAGGACATCGAGGTGGCCACGATAGTGCAACTAAAGCCACTCACGAAGGAGGACTTCCAGGACTGGTTCAGAAAGTGGCAGGGATGATGGGACACGTGTGTTCGAAGTGAGGGGAGTAGTGTGAGGGGAACTCATGGCGACGCGCCTTTTACTGTCATAAATTCTTAAAAATGTAAACATTCACCGTATTTCTTGGGTCACACTGCGTATGTAAGTCTTGTTCTTTCTCCCAAAGGCTTCTTAGTTTTGCCTGCCCCCTGCTTGTCACCCTCAGCCCACCACCTTGTTCCTTGTGTTTAGGTCTGCTGCTCTGCGCTCCATCCCTATTGCAGGCTTTTGACTTCTAGTCTGCTCCCCTGACATACACACACACACACACACACACACACACGCACACGTGGACACACACGCACACTCACACACACACACACAGACACGTGCACGTGCACATGCTCACACACACAGTTGATACTCATCTGATAGTGTAAACACTAAAAAAATTGACATAATTATCTTCATTTACTGGATGAGAAAACTTTCTCAACTAATCAGAGACTGAACTAGAAAATGTCACTTGTATCCTTCTGTTCGTCCCCAGGTGCACCCAGAGTCTTTCCATCCAGTCTACTGAACTTGAACTTCCCAGGATGAAGTCACTCTCTTGACACTGAGTGGATAGTAAGAGAATCATTACTTCTTCCAAGTCAGTGAAGCCAAGCTCATAATCCTGCATTACTCAAAACTAGTCTTTTAAATGCAGTAATTGCAGCTGCCTCTGTATTTCTGATATAGAATGGCCAGTGGCTGTAAAAAGATTCTGTGAGAATATGTTTAAAAACTAGGTATGTCAATGTTTGTTCTGCAGTTTACAAAGGGTTCCCACTGTGGCTTTTGTCCAGCTCCTGTGGCTATGTCTTTAGCATTCATTAGGTGGAATATTTGGAACTAAATTATTGTTGAAGAATGACATAGACTGATTATGACGTTTAATAACCACATTTGAACAAAAATCAGTTTGTAATCCCCTGTGAAAACGTACAATGACTGGCACCACACCAGGAATCCTCGGGCACCCCGTGGCTGAGTCACGCGTGCTTTCGGGGTTGTGTATTTTCTGCAAAGGGCAAGGCAGTTAAGGATAAAATCACACATTAATGCATAAATTTTATGATGGAAATTCTAAATAAATGGTCAGCACACATAGCCACCCACGTCCAGCCTCGGGCACACGATCCCAAGCCCCTTACACACACGCGCGCTCACTCACTTGGGTGCCTTGTGTGCATTCGCCTACATAACGCATACTCTCAGGTGGTAAAGGACCACTAAGTGAAGCTGATTATGAGAAATGAAAGAGACTGTCAGCAATATCATGGCAAATATGACAACACAACCATGGGATGGTCTAAAGGGAAGTCCGGCGTGAACCCTTTGCCCTAGCTTTCATGCTCGTGGACGTGGACTTGGCCGGTCGGTATTCAACTGCGAAGCTCCCACATTTACCCATCAGCCCCTTTGAGGACCAAACACTGATAAGCTCTTCCCTTGCTTATCCTCTTTACCTCAAATCTACATTTCACAGAAAATAATCCAACTTAATGGCTCCTCGTGGGAGATATCTCTAGATTTATGCATTTGCTAACAGAGTAGGTCAAATGGAAATTTCATCTAATACACATTTAAGTGGGAAGAACAAGACCAGGCACATTGATTATTTCTATTTATCCCCAAACCAGCCAAGCTGATGTGATTTTCAGATCTCTACAACTGAATGTTTTTTTTTAATGAGTATTAAATAAAATGGAGCTTGCATCATAATTTAATGTTTTTGCTAATGTGCTTCTTGGTTCTAATCTACTATAAATTCATTCCCATTAAGTGATGGAATTGTCTAATGTGATTTTGCCTGTCTGAGTCTATTATCATTTGTCCAGAAGAAGCTGTCTGGGAAATACCAAGACTGTAGATCACTGACAGGCAAATAGATTTTCTTTCTCAGCAAATATGTAATGTAAATCCATTATCTGATCATGTAAAATTGCATTAAATATGTAGAAAATAATCCTCCTGGCCAGGAGCAGCTGAATTTCCACTATGAAAACATGTCACATTTCTACCCCCTGGCACTTTCTTCATCCTAAAGAAACAGAGAAGTACCCTTTTTATCAGAGCTGCCCACCTGTGTGTGTGAGATTCCAGTGTGTGGCCTGCATTTGTCCACAACTCTGTAGCATCGAAACCAATGAAGCAGACCACACGGCCCCCGGTTTCTCCACCCGGGACCAGCTGCTGGCCCTTTCTATGCGGCCAACATCCCAGAGATGATCTGAAACACAGTTGCTGTATTTTATCAGCAACTGAAAGCAGATACACTGCCTTCTTAGCATACCAGAGTTCCACTCGGGATTCTTCCCTTCAATTCTAGAACGCTCAAGTGGAAAGAGACCTACCAAATCTGCCCACAGCCGCATTGACCACATAGGAACACTGAGGCCAAGAGGCAGTGGAACCTTGCTCACGTGTGTGGAAACACAGTGGCTTTGCATACTGAGTATAAATACCTTGGCTGCCTCTTCAGGGCAAAAACGACTAGAATGGTTTACCTGTCCTTCACCGTTGTCCCTGTCAAGTAGATGACCAGTGCAGACCGCTTCCCACTGAGGGCTGCCTGCCTTGGGGGAGACCTGTGGGACCACAGAGGGCCATGGCCAGTGGCCCCAGGAGTGGTTCTTATCAGCAACGTGGCTTGGGGCTGACTTCCTCCATGAGGCCCCAAACTCCACCCATTCTGTTGTCTCCCCACCGTGACACCTCCTATGCCTCAGGTCCTCACTGCCCGTCACCAATCCCAGTGACACTTCCAACGGAAAACTCACAGGAGCATCGTGCTGAGCCCCCTACTGACAACTACAGAACCACATTCATCTTTTAAAAATCAAGGCCCCTTGAAAGAACTCACCCCAAACCCTCCGCAGCTGAACACATGAGAGCAGCAGGCACAACACACTGGCCTCACATGCCTTCGTTCAGGGGGCGATGACCGAGCACCTGCTGTGTGCAGGTACCGGGACTGGGGCTGGGGCTGGGCACAGTGGGGAACGTGGCCCCCACAGGCCCTGCCCCGACAGTGGAGGAGGGGGCCGATCGTGAATGAGTCAGTAAATAACAGTAAAACTGTTGTAAGTTTTCTGGAGGAAACAGTCAAGGTGAGGAAAGGAAGGCTGATTGAGGGACCCCGACTTCAGATGCCTCTTCGCTGAGGAGGTGACATTGCAGCTGAGATCTGAAGAACGAAAATAAAGTCTCTCAAACTCCAGCCACTTCCATTTGGGCTCATCTGCCACAGTGGCCTCCCTGGAGGACCTCACACCCCCAAGCCTACTCACTATTGTCTTAAGGCATTTGCTCTGAGTGTCTCTCGTTCCCAGGGTGCTTCCCTGGAAACCCCAAAGTCAGATCTTCCCAATTTAGCCCTCAGATTCCATGTGACCCCCTCAGAGAGGTGGGCTCCCACCTCTCCCCATGAAGTGGCCAATGTTCTCTACTACATCACCCTATTTCATTACTTGTTCTTAGCATCCCAGAGATAAACTATATGACCTAAATACCTTTTATCTAACCAAGGTTAAAATTCTTGTGAGACTAGAAACAGGTAGCAGTTAATTAAAAAAAGAAAAATCCTGAGAGAAACCAGGAATAGAAGCTATTACGACTCAGTTCTAAGAAATACAGTACACTAAATATATTAAGTACTCGAATAAATGCTAAACATCTAAATATGAATTAAAACCATTTTATAAGATTCTGTCTCATTACCAATAACTGGAAACAAATGAAAGATATAGTAACTTCCAATGATGGAGTGGGAAGTGGAAAACCCCAATGAAGGTTGTACATAACCACAAGTGTCGTAAGTACAACTGCTTGTTTAATGGTTTTGTGTTATCTTGCCAAGTTGAAGAGGAGCAAAGCCTACAACCCAGCCATCTTGCTCCTAGGTAGACTCTCTGGGAGACCTTGCACCCCTGCACAAGGGTATATCTTCAGCACATTCGTACTGGCATTGGGGAAATGAAAACAAAAACATAAAACAACCAAAATTATTACAGGCAAGGTAGGAAAAATAAATTGTGTATTCGTTCATATATTAAATTCCACAGTGGTTATAGGTATACACATCAACTTGAATCATCTCCAAATGTGTATAGAGTGCAAGAGCAAATCCCAGAGGAATATGTGCATAAAGTTGAAAAACCTTCAGCACATTTTGTTTGGTTACATCAGCCTACACAGATGATACTGTATGAAGAGTGTATAGTGACTATTTAGAAGAAATGACATGAGAAACGTAAATGTGGGATGGTGGCTCCCTCCTAAGGCAGGAAGGAGCTGAGGTGGGAAAGGAGCACAGATGGCTATGAGGTGGGGTTTCCATACAGCAGGTGGAGTGAATGGTGTGGGAGCCTTTGCTGTGTAATTATACTTACTAGTTGTGTGTGTAATTTGTAGAAATTCGTTTCATTTATGAGGCATTACATAATGAAAACGGGGATTGGAGGAAGAGAAACCGATAGAAGAGCTTTTAGAATACAGTATGTTGAATTGACCATTAAATTTATAGAGATAGATAAAGAAATACAGAGAATATGCACGTTCAAATGAGCAATACAGTGTGATTAACTGTGTATAGTCACCAGGATGGATATTACATCTCCATGATGTATTTAGTTTATAACTGGAACTTGGTACCATTTGACCCACTTCACCCACTTTACCCTTTGCCCCTCACCTTTGACAACCACCAGTTTGTTCTCTGTATCTATGAGCTTGGTTTTATAAAAAGTATTTTAGATTTTTTTTTTTTAGCTTTAGACCATATTATATTTGTCTTTCTTGGTTTGAGTTATCTGAGTTAGCATCATGCCCTCAAGATCCACCTATGTCACAACTGGAAAGTTTTACTGTTTTTATGGCTGAATCTGATTCCAGTGTGTGTGTGTGTGTGTGTGTGTGTGTGTGTGTGTGTGTGTCACATTTTCCTTATCCATTTGTCTATATAACTTGTTATTATAATGTTGCATTTCACTCTAATTTTGTTACTAAAAAGGTAAATAATTTTTTCATGATATTGTAAGGTTAGTTTTAGTATTTAAAAAACCTATTCTAAAAACTAGAACTGTTAACTTGTAACATTAAGGTTATAGAGCAAGTTTGTCAAAATTTTTGTCACGGAGAAGTTCATGTGTGCATGTTCTCTTAGATCTATAGCTTCTCGTCTTGGGATTCATTTCAATAACCAAGGTTCTGCTCATTAATGAGAGGGAATAACTTCATCACTCTAGTTAAAATGAATTCAACCAACTTATTAATAGGCATTTACATCTTTCCAAAAGTTAGTTTTCAAAATTAAATAGCCAGCTCTATCACATTAACTGCAAAATACAGTGTTAACTCTTGGTCTTTAGAGCTCTGAGCTCTGGTCTGTTATTTTCTGTTCCCATCCTTTGGGGAATGTGGGCATCATAAGAGAAGTTCTCTGCTGTAACACAGCTCTTTGAATAGCGTCTAGCTCCTCGTTGAGCCTTGATAAATGTGTGCTAAATGCATGAATGAAAACCCCTTCAGAGATTGTATGGGCACCAGGCACACATCACGACAAGGAACTCCGGCAAAGCCCACCTCTGAGCTTGCTACTCACACAGAGAGGTTGTTCAAAATTGTTACCAACTCCGAAGTTCACTGAATTTTCTAGTCCCTCTTCACCTTCCCCCTATGAATAGAAGATGACATTTCTGATGTTCTTAAGTTGAAGGACCATTATTTTCCCATTAATTTTCCAAATAGTCAATGACCATATCTTTGGTGCCAAATATCACACAGTTTATTTTTATAGATATTGCTGCAGTGATCCTAGAGACCGTCAGTCACGAATCCTCACATATTACTGTATCAATATTTTCCCACACATTTCTACTGATTTTTCCTTAGGTGAATGTCTTCCAGTTCTTTATCACCAGCTTCTGAGAAGATGGTGTTAGCTATTAAGTCACATCTGAGCACAGCAGGTCTACCTTGCTCGCCCTCTGTTCAGATGATGACCTATGACCTGTGAGTACTTTGAGAGAAGGAGGCAATAGTCATCAAGGGTAAGAGAAATCACAAAGGACTACCACAAAGGACATTCAAATAAGTCAAATAAATCAAAGTAGACATTTTTAAATGCTTTTGCCAGACAAAATGACAGGAGTCATTTTGGCTGAACATAGCAGCTGCCCTGGGGCTTTGAAATCATTGAACAGGTAAATGAGCAAGATGAGAATAGAAATTGTCAATACAGAAAGGGCTGAGCTATTAAAATCGCAAGTTTAGAAGGGTTCTGGATTAGAAAGCAGATGCTGGATCAACAACTAGTCATAAAACTGGCCAATGTGTACATTGGGTGAGTTGGGGCACAGGCATGCACCCAGGAAACCATCCCCACAATCAAGGTAATAAATGTTGCAGGGGTGTATGCATATGCCCAAACTGTTCAAATTGTATACATTCAATATGTGCAGGTATTTTTTGTATGTAAGTTATACCTCCATAAATCTGTAACAAAATTTTAGAAAATAAAACCTCTACATGGAGTAGAAGAAACCAATTCTGTACACATCACAAACTAATACACTAACAATAGCCATTGCACAAAGAACTTTGCTTTATAAAATATCAGAATTACATTTGTAAACGTTGTTTAAAGGACTATAATGCATACTGGAAAATTGACCAAGTTCATTGAAAACCCATGAAGCTCACTGTCATCATTCACTAAATGACCACAAGTAGCAAATTAGGAGGCTTGCAGTTTTGAACTAGTATTTCAAAAACTCTGAATTATGTTATTATAATCTCCCCAGAATGAAATACTTTGGTTTAAATCTAACAAAGTATATATGAGATCTTTATGAGGAAAAAATACAAAATTCTGATGAAAGAAATCAAAAAATTAAATACATGGAGAGATAGTCCATGTTCATGGATATGAAAACTAAATATTGTCAAGATGTCAGTTCTTTCCAGCTTAATATCTTGATCCAATGCAATTCCAATAAAAATCCCAGCAAGTTATCTGTGGATATCAGCAAACAGATTCTAAAGTATATAGGGGGAGACAAAAGACCCAGAATAGACAACACATTAATGAAGGAGAAGAACAAATTGGAGCATTTGAAAATACTAAATGAGTTCAAGACTTACTATAAAACCATAATCATCAGACACTGTGGTATTGATGAAAGAACAAATAGCTCAATGTAGCAAAATAGATAACCCCTCATAAATTTAGTCAACTGATCTCTGACAAAGTAGCAAAGCAATACAGTGCACCAAAGATAATCTTTTCAACAAATGGTGCTGGAACAACTAACATCCACTTGTGAAAAAAAAAAAAGAATCTAAACACTCATCACAACAATTAATTCAAAAGGATCACATACTTAAATGTAAAATGAAAAACTTTAAAACACTAAGATGATAATGTAGGTGACAACCAAATGACCTTTGGTATGGTAATGACTTTTTAGATTAACACCAAAAGCATGACTCATAAAAGAAATAATTAATAAGCTAGATTTTATTAAAATGAAAAGCTGCTCAGAGAAAAACAGTAAGAAGACAAGCCATAGACTGGGAGCAAATATTTGTGAAAAACATATCTGATAAACAACTGCTATCCAAATAAACAACCCAACTAAAAAACAGGTGAAAGAACTTAACAGACACCTCAGCAACAAAGATATACAGAAGGTAAATAAGCCTATGAAAAGATGTTCCACATCACATGTCATCATTTCATTGTTGATTGGAGTGCAAAATGGTACAGGTATTTTAGAAAATAGTTCAAAGGTTTCTTACAAAACTAAATGTATTTTTATCATGTGATTCAGCAATCACCCATCTTGGTATTTACCCAAAGAAGTTGAAAACATGTGTTTACACAAAAACCTACTTGGATATTTATAGTAGCTTTATTCATAATTGCCTAAACTTGGAAGCAACCAAGATGCCCTTCAGTAGGTGAACAGATAAACAAACTGTGGTCCATCCAGACAGTGGAATATTATTCAACACCCAAAACAAATGAGCTATCAAACCATGAAAAGACATGGAGAAGTCTTAAAAGCATAATATTATGGGAAAGAAGCCAATCTGGAAAGCCTACATACCATATAATTTCAACTCTGTGATTTTATGGAAAAGGCAAAACTATGGAGACAGAAAACAAATCAGTCATTGCCCTGGATGGGAGGAGAGAAGAGGGAGAGTGAGTAGAGAGCACGAAGGAGTTTTAAAGCAGTGACAGTCCTCTGTGTGGCACATCTGTGATGCATACATGTCATTATACATTTGTCCAAACCCATGTCCAACATCGAGAGGAAACCATGATGTAAATTACGAACTTGATTGATTATAACCTGTCCATATGGATTCGTAGGTTACAATAAATGTACACGCCAGTGGGAAATGTTTTTAATTGGGGAATCTACGTGTGTATGAGGGCAGATTATGTGGGAAATCTCTGTACTGCCCCCAGCTTTTCTGTGAAACGTAACTGCTCTTAAAAAATATAATCTTAATTAAAAGACATGTGCTGAGAGGTTTGCTAAATTCTCTGCCAATAAGGGTAAAACTAAACAATGTCACAATAATTGTTTCCAAGCAGTGTTTTCAGTTCTTACTACTTGAAAATACCATTATATTGTACCCTTTTCACTTATCATATTATGGTCAGCACTGAGGCTCTTCGTGCTCATGGCCATCAAATTGAACTTCTATAAAAAATCCTGTAGGGTTGGCATCTGTCCCCTTCCGTCCCTACGGTACCGTTAGATACAGATCTCTGAGCGAGGTGCTGGTTTTGCCATCTACTGAGTGTCCTGTTCGTGTGGAACATTCTGTACACTTTATCTCTATGCTAATTTGTGTCTTACTCATTCCATTTCAACGTCTGGGGAAAATGGCTTGAACTCCTGCTTCTCCAGAATGAAGTTTAAAACCCAAATCCTCCCGAAGCTCACACCGGTGCTCTGATGACAGCCCGTAACGCTTCTGTTTTATAGTACAGTACAACTTTTATGTCCAGCACACGTAGCCCACTCCCATTCAGATGCGTAATGTGTGTGCAGCAGTCCGACGCCTAACACGTGAGCTTCATTCTGCACTCCTGCTCTGCCTTACATGTTTCGAAATATATCGTACGTCAGCCTCATGTTATTGGTCAGTAGCTACTAATGCTTTGCATTCTACTCTATGCCTGTAACATTTCTTGTTGCAACAAAGCATGCGTATCCTGAGGGTATTCATTTTAGTTACAGACACATTCTGCATATCATTGAATCAGTTTAACACTGGATGGATATCAATATATCGAAGTGACTAAACAGAGGTGCACTTTCGTATTAATTGGCATCAACAGAACGTAGTATTAGATGGGAAGAACAGCATGTTCTTTAATTACTTAATTAAACAAATGTAAGTGTGATTCTGACTGACTAAAAACACATTGAGTTTCTCTGCGAGAAATGGGATTTGAACCCTTTTTCCACCCTCTTTGATGATCTGAATTAAGGAAGATATGCCCAAAGTGCTCTGTATTATGTGGGAAATTTAATCACCAGAAAGTCTAGATGCTAAATGAGGTTGAGTTTGGCCTTGGGAAACAAGACTCTTAAAATGACTTCAATCCTTTGAAGGCTGTGAGTAAATTTATAAAAATATAAGCAGATGTTGTTTTAGTAAAATAATAAAGACATCTGCCCGTAAATTTGATGTTCATGCTTTTATGTGCAAATGTTCTCATAAGGAATGATTGGGAAGAAGCTATTACTTAGATGAATTATGTCAATAGCATTCCCAGTACTGAAATATCTCTGTGTTACCAACTGTCCCGACTACTCAGCACAGCCAGGATGGACCCACACTCACAGCGTAATTTAGATGTCAAGACTGATGATCACACACACACAGAGCGGTAGGAGAGGGTGTATTGCTTACATAATTGAGGCTTTTATGGGGACAAAAGGACAAGCTTATCAAATAAGCTTGAAATGGAGCCTTCCCTGTGGTTCGAGGGTGAGGGTTCCGTATCGTGGGCGGGAGCCCACACAATTTCCTTATCCCACTGGCTGGCCCCAAAGACAGAGCCCCAGGCTGTCTTGCCAGCTTGCCCAGGGGTGGGATAGAGGAGAAGAAGAGAAGATGCGAACCCCCAAAGTTGTCAGCAGTCAGACATCAAAAACCAGAGTTGGACTCCTTACTAAACAAACACCGTTTTGACTCAATTATGTGTCTTGTTTCACTTACTATACTCTTGAGTTGGATTTGCTAATGCTATTTTTCAAATTTGAAATCTATATGCATAGTTGAGAATGGTCTATTACTTCATCTTTTGGTGCATCTCCTTCAGGTTTGGGGATCAGACTGTGTGTGTTAAAGAAACACAAATCAAAAGATCTTTTATACCATTTTAAATTACTTCCATGGCTGCTAAAAGTAGCCATTCAGATTTTGACACAATTAAATATATGGGGATGCAAATGGACATGCACATATGGAGATCAAGAGATAATAGGTAGATGATAGACAGACAGACAGACAGACAGACAGACGTATCTTTGCTTACAAAATGTATTTCTAGGAGATTTTCCAACTCATCACGAAAACACTACATTGCATTCTTTTGAAGTGTTTTCGTATCATAGTGCTGTGATCAGTTTTACTGTTTTTGTTCTTCCTTTTCCAATAGCATTTGTCTTCGGAAAATTTACTTAAACTCTCTGAGCATCAGTTTTCTTATTTATGTAATGGAACTGATCATTCTGTGTTTCCAAATCACCAAAAGCAACTTAAAACAGCCCGTTTATTATCTCACCTGTTGCGTGAGTCAAACAGGAGTCAGGCTGGCTCCGCGGGTCCCCAGAATGCAATCACGGTGTCGGTTGGGGTTGGCACCTCACCAGGCTCAAGTTCCTCTTCTGAGCTCCTGTGGCTGACCGCAGCATTCAGTTCCTTGCCATTGTGGGACTGAGGCCCTCGTCCCCATGCGCCACCCTGCCGTGTGGCACGACCCATGAAATGGAACTTTCCTTCTTCAGGGCTATAGCGAGGGAAGTGGGGTCCGCGACTGGTTCTTGCCTCTGGCTTCCAGACCCTCATCGAAGGGTCCGGCTGGTCGGGCCAGGCCTACCCAGAGCCATCTGCCTTTCTATGAACTCAAAGTCAACTGGTCAAGGGCTGTGATCACACGTGCAAAACGTCTTCACAATGGGAGTGACACTCGTCATCCTTACCTGCTGTGTCCTACTCGTATGTCGAAGGGAGGAGATTATATATGAGCCGCAGAAATAAAGACAAGTGACGGCAAGCAAGGGCTGGTTATTCAGAGCTTGTCACAGAAGGGAGTCGGTCACCTTCTCTTGCATTTGGCAGAAATGTCATACTGTGGGAACGGAGGGCATCGGGGGGCCCTGGCGGAGGCTGTTGGCCCGGGGAAGCCGGAGGAGGGCTGGCTAGAAGCAGGGTGTCCCATGTGACTGGTTAGGGGAGCACATGTGGCTTCCTCTGGTTTATCTGGAATTGGAGGTGGGGACACAATTAGGGGAGTTGTCGATTATTAACTGAGTCCTGGCCACCCCGGGCCGGTTGTTGCAGGGGCTATTGTTTGGCCTCCTGGAGCATTGCTGCTCTTGGGTAGTGGGGGTCTGACCTCCCACACGTCTGCCCCGGACAGCAGGCCGGCTCCCCAGCCTGGTTATGGAGCTAAGGGGGTGCTCTCCTGGGCGGGCGGCTGCAGAGCGAGACTGAGTTCTGTCTCACGTGTGGTCCGGATGTCGTCGCTGTGCATTCGGTCTCAGAGTGAGGACCATGGCACCCCCGCAAGGCGCAGAAATGGGGTCTGGCCCGACTGCCCCCGACTGCGCACTGAAGGCAGAGATCCCGGACCTCTCTGATCCGGGCTTTGCAGCACGGCCGGGAGAAGGTTGCTCCGAAGAGCGGTTTCCGATCCTCTTTGCTGCCCTGGCAAAGCAGAAACGCAAGTGCTGCCCGCACTGCCCCCCGAGGCCGGCGGACAGGACTCCCCTTCCCTTGGAGAAACCGATGACGTTGGCTGGAAGCGTTTCAATTCAAAACAGCAAGAGCTCGGCCGTTGTCAGCGAAGGGCAGATGCTTCGTCGCCAGTCTGAGTCCCGGTGCACGTTTCCGCGCCAGCCGAAATCCTGAACTTCACCGACTGCGCGGGCGAGGGAGCGGCCCCTGCCCTGAGGGGTCGCAGGCCCCGCTGGCTGTTGGCTGCCAGGCCGGCGCGCTCTGCCCGGATCGCAGGCGGCCAAGCTCGCACGTGGGGGGTTCTGGCCAACTATTTGCCCCCAAGTCATGCTGGCGCTCCTGGCTGGCTTCCGGCTGTGCTTCTGTGAGCTGTGTCCTGAGAGGGGCCACTGCGGCGCTGGTTGAAGCTTCCCCGGGCCCGGGCAGTGAGGTGTGACAGTGACCGAGTTGACACCCCGCCTGTGAGAATGCAATCGAGGCGGCCACGCCTCAGCGGCCTGCATTCTGGACCCCGATTAAGCACCCGCTACGAGTCCGTGAGTAATTTTCAGAATCCTGAGTCGCCGACGTCGTGATTTGGAATCTGTGTCCTGTGTCTTTTAGGACAGACGGTTTGTGACCGGAATGTCCCCATGTTGCAAGGTGCAATTTGTGCGTCCTGGATAATCCTGGCATTTGTGAGGCGGCAAATGAGCTCTACCGGTATCTTCCCTTGGGCACCCATCCAGGCTCTCATCCTGCTGTTGGATGTGACCTCAGAAATTCATTTATCTGCGATTTGTACAGCCAGCCGGCCTTCTCTTTCCAAGGACATTCCATTGATCAGAATATTAACCTGTTGACTAATTTCAGCAGGTCTGAGAGGTGATGGGGAGAGGGGACGTAACAGGACGACGGACATCATGGAAAAGAATGTCATGTTTGAGCAGGAATCAGTCTCTAGACTTTAGGACCACAATGAACAAATAAAGTGGTAGCAAAGCTGTTCCGCAAGGCTCAGTGCACTGGCAACAATATTCTGTGATGAATTAATAATCAAGGCAAATGAGCAGACCTGAGCATTCCATTTATTTGCTTCATTCAGGAAATGTGTATGTCGTTCCCCACGTGGTCGGAGCCCGTGCAGGCTCGTGAGGGCTACAGCGCGTCGACACCTGCACAGAGAACACTCGGACTTTCAAAGCAAACGAGGAGAAACGTGGGTCCAAACCTTCCCTACAGGCAAAGCGAAGAATGCTGGAGAAGGGCTAACAGGGCTTGTTGCATAACTCACGGGGACAAGAAGCGTGTACGTCTCCGGGGAGAGGTGACACCGGAGACAGACCTTGACCATGAGGTGCATTTCAATAGGCAGGAGAGGCCAATGAGCAGAGACAGAGGCAGAAAAGTGGGACTTCGTCGAGTTCACTAAATTGCAGGTAATACGGAGGTGAGTAGCTGAGGAGAGTCTCCTGTACCAAGCACGTTAGGTGGCTTCGGTGGAAGGACACTTCACACGTGCCACTACAGTGACTTTTCACACTTCAACAGAAGCAATGCTGGTTATTACTTCTAATGCTCACCATTTGATTGTTGTTTTTTATACTACTTTTGTTGAGGGGGAAACTTTATCCATTGAAATGCTCACGTCTGAGCTGCATTGTTTGGTGAACGGATGCAGACATGTGATGCACAGTGCTGCCCTGACAGAGAACGTTCTGTCTGCTCTGAAGTTTCCCTTCTGTCTCGTTCAATCCTGATCCGATCCAGCAGCCACCGCCATTCCTGTGTGTATATATTGAAACCCAGATTTGTCCTATGTAGCTAAAACCATGCAATGTGGATGTTTTTGTGTCTGGCATTTTCCACTCAACCTTTTTCTGTGAGATTTGTTCGTGTGGTTTTACGTATCAGAAGTTTTTCTTGTTTTTAATTGCTCGCTAGTAATTCATAATATATCACAATGTGTTCATCCATTCTCCTATTGATGGGTATTAGTGCTGTTTCAGTTTGGGGTGATGTTAATAAACTCAAGTGATTTTGTAGAATATTCTCCAAGCATTAACATAATGATTGTGAGCTTCATCCATGTTTTCATGTGTGTCTGTAGTAGTTGTTTTTTATTGCCGATTTTTATGGTATATCATTGTATTAATATGGTACAATTTTTAAAATCCCCTTACTAGTTGGTGGACATTAAGCTTGTTTCTTGGTTCTGACTACAGGAGGATATTATGAAATGTATGTGCAGGCTTCATTGTGCCCACACAGTTTAATTTATGCTGGGTAAACACTGAGGAGTGGGGTGTTTGGGTCCCACAAGTATAAGGGAAGTACGCGGTTAACTTTGTAAGAAATTTGCACCCCAAACTGACTGTATCATCGTGTGCCCCACCAGCCCTGCGTGAGGGTTCCTGCTGCAACTCACGCTCATCAACACATGGGCTGGTCGGTCCTAACTGCAGCTATTCTAATTTGGTGTATCGTGGTATTTTCCCAAAAATCAGTGATGCTGGGCATCTTCTCATGTGCTTCTTGACTAAGATGTTTGAGTTGGGCTCATGCTCAGCTCATCAAGGGAAGCTGTTTTGCTTACAGTGTTTTTGTTTTGTTTTTTTAACCACACGTGACTGTATGACCACGGGGAGCATCATTTTTCAGAGCTCTCAGAGTAATGTATGTGTTTGCAAACAGCGTTTCAATAAGCTGGCTGGTGTGTGGGGGTGAGACCCCACAGTGAATGTTCAAGTATGGTGCCTGCACTGCCTTCCTAGAAGTGTGAGTCCCCTCACTTCCCAGCTACCCTGCATTTGGAGAAGGGCAGTGTTTCTCTGTACGCTAATAGAATGAAGTCAGCATAACTGGGCACTCTGTGAGGCCAGAGGGCGAGAGAAGGGTGCGGGGTGGTGTTTAGAAAGAGTCCGGGGAGAGTGAGATCAACATAAAGATGCACCATTATGGTGGTTAATCTCATGTGTCACCTGGGAGGGTGTTTGTGGATGAGGCTGACATGTGGTGAACTTGGGGTAAAGCAGATCACCCTCTATAACAGGAGTAGGCCTCACCCCATCAGCTGAAAGCCCGACGAGAACAAAAACCAGCCTCTCAGAGGACCTGCACCTTGAGCTCCCCTGGGTCTTCAGCCGCCCAGTCCGAAGGTCAGGTTTTGAACTTCCCAGCCTACATGCACATACATAAATATGTAGATATGTGGATATAACAGGGAAACATGGTTTACAGATACATCTGATATATTTACATCTATGTATGTCTACATCTGGATCTGGATCTATATCTATATCTGGATCTGTGTCATCTCCTTCTCCAAAGAAACAGAACCAATAGGACTGATACATATACTGACCAATACATTCTAGCAAGCGGCTCCTGTGTGTGTGTGTATGTGTGTGCACATGTGTGTGCGCGTGTGTACATGTGTGTGTGTGTGTACGGGTATGTGTGCACATGTGTGTGCATGTGTGTACATGTGTATGTGTGTAGGGGTGTGTACAGGTATGTGTGCACATGTGTGTGTGCACACACGTGTGGGGGTACATTTGTACATGTGTGTCTGTGTGTACATGTGTGTATGTATATACATGTGTGGGTGTGTGTGCGTGTGGGGGTACATGTGTGTGTGTGTGGGTATGTGTTTGTACATGTGTATGTGTGTGTACGCGAGTATGTATATACATGTATGTACATGTGTGTACATGTGCGTGTGTGTACGGGTGTGTACGGGTGTGTGTGCACGTGTGTGCACACATGCGTGTGTGTGGGTACATTTGTACATGTGTCTCTGTGTGTACATGTGTGTATGTGTATACATGTGTGGGTGTGTGTACGTGTGGGGGTACGTGTGTGTACGTGAGTATGTATGTATATACATGTATGTGTACATGTGTATACATGTGCATGTGTGTGCGTGTGTGTACATGTGGGGTGGGGGTTAGCAATTGACTCAGTAGACCGGTGAGGGGGATGGTCCCCGCCCCTCTGATAGGGATGGGCGCCATCCAGTCTACTGGGACCCGGACTAGAACAAAAAGGCACATCCTTTGCACTCTCTGTTCAGTTGGAACGTCCATCATCTCCCGCCGGCCAACACCGGTGTCCTGGTTCCCAGCCTTCCTGTTTGCACCAGGACTCACACCAGGGAACCCTAATCTCAGGCCTGCAGGCTCCGGTTGGGACCTACATTATGTGCTTCAACACTGTGCCAATTTTTTCCTTCCACCAATTTCAAGTAAAATAAAATTAAATGTAATACTGTAATTGAAATAGTTTTTTATAATCAAATATAGTCTTTATATTTTTGTCTCTTTTCTATTCATTCTCCTATGTGATCCTAGTCCAAGAGTATTCTAGGATGATATTTAGATAAAATTAACAATGGTTACTTATGAGTCCAGGGATAATGGATGGTTTTAAATTTCTTCATTGTACTTTCTCTATTGCAAGGGAATATTTGAGTGATCCTACTAAATGCAATATTCCAAGATTAGGAATTAATTTCCCCCCCAAAAGTGTATTACTTTGTTATGAAGCAAAAGTCTAGTCATGTCCTTTCTAATGATATGAATAAAACTTAACCATAATTAGTTAATTTGTAATTTAATATTCATGTCTTTACATTTAAGAATATGCACAGGCCCATTTTCTGTTTAAATATCCAACATGTACTTAGTCAGTCCCAAGGGAGATTCCCAGATACATCTTACTGACGTGGGTGACTGCTTCGGGCGAAGGGGCGTGAATCCCGGGGACGAGCATCATCGAAGCAGAAACGCGCGCCGCAGTGTGGGAAGCAGGCGCGATTCTGCGGGTCTTCACACCACCCGCCAGCAGGTGTCGCTAGAGGAGCCGGGCCTGTAACGGGGCCTGCGCACCGACTGCGGAGCGTTTATCCCACCAGGATCCCGAGTCTGTGGTCAATCAGGAACCACTGGAAGAACCTCATTCATTTACTCATTCATTCATTCATTCAGCACCCACTTCTCTAGCCTTTCTTTAGCAGCATGCGCTGGGGACTGAGAGGAGAAAGCCATAGTTCCTGCCCCCTTGAAACTCGGAGTCTGCAAAAAAGACAGGATGGTGCACAAAGAATGTTAAGTTCCGTGCGTTCAGGGTCACTAAGGAAGCGTGAACAGGCACACGGATGGGTGGGGTGGTGCCTCTCGACACAAGTGACCTAGTGTCCCGTGTAGTCTGCAGGCCACCTTGCCCCACTGTTCCACGTGTGAAGACACCCTGGACAAACACCCCTGAGGCCCCCAGCTCACAGATGAGGAAATGGCACAGAGAGGCTGGGCGCCTTGCTCAGGGTCACACAGCCCTTCAGAGGTGCCAAGGAACACGACACACAAAGGCACACGTGGACCCCAGATCCCTGTGTTCATTCTGATTTGCACTCGATATAAATTCGGGGTAAACTGCAGAAATTAAACGCACGTTCATATGGAGCCTTTTGTTTCTACAATGTGAGTTCGAGAGGTGCTGGTTCAGCCGTGGGACCATTTTGGGGCCAAATATCCTGGAGCAGAGGTCGACGTCTATTCTTGGAGGAAGGTAGTGAAAGAAAAACCGTCGATCAAGTTCTGAACCCCCCAATTTTCAATGCCTCTTTTGTTTCTCCTGCGCGGCTTCGGAAGGACTGAAATTGAAAGCTGTCAGCAAGATGAGAATAGGTGGGTCTTAAGCAAACGTCTCACTGCTCCTGCCTGAAAGGCCTGCAGCTTCTCAGCGGCACATTCTGGGGTGGGGGGGTGGGGTGGGGTGGGGGGGCAGACAGGAGGTCCGGGAGAGGTCACCGGGCTTTTCTGAATGCAGACTGAATCCCTGCTGAGACCTAACCTGTCCAGAGAGCCGGTGCTGAGCCCGAGGGGCAAACACGGGCCTGAAGATCCAGGGGGGATGTTTGGGTTACAGGCAGCCTCCTCCCCCGTTATCCTGTTCGCTGCTCCTGATGGTCCCACGATGTGTGGGATCATGTCATCTCCCTGTGACCGATGTGGATGGAGGAAATGGAAAAGATCGGGCTCCCTGCCTGCAGTGGTGGCTCAATTAAGGGTGTGGCAATCGGTGTAAGACAGGCTGTGGGGGCCCCTGAGGTGGACACCAGCCCAGGGCACAAGCTGGTGATCTGGGTCAGCCTCATAGGTCCGGCTGCACAAAACACTCAAAACTTCCAGTTGGAGCAACACTCACCCTTTTAGATACCAGTTAGATTTTCTAATTACAAATGTTTGAACTTTTTATTTTTTATCTTTTTATTTTTACAAAAGAACCTAAGATCTCCATTATTTAAATCTGACAATCTCTTGTGTCCAAAATCCTGGGTAGGTGGTCTGTCCTGAGTTGCAGGTTTGAAGAATTTCCACTATCAGCCACAGAGTAGAATGTGCTTTCTTGTTTGGGCCATAAATTGGACCAAAGTGCAATGTTTAAAGGCCGGTATCTGTTTTAACAACCTCATAAATATAAACTCTGCAAAGGCAAACAGGAGCATTCAATAACTTTGGGCAGGTTCTTTTGAAAAATCGCTCTCTCGTGAATGATTCCGTGAGCTTGGCCACGTCCTCCTTGTAGCCAGGATGTTTGTCTCAGGAAGCAGACACCTGCGTCATTCACGGTCAAGCAGTCGCAGCATCGGCACGGGCTCGCCGATGTCGCCGGAGACGGTCTGCACCCGCGCTGCAGTCGTGGCTCCCGCAGGTTCCGGTAGGAAAGGCCCGAGTCCTCACTCTGGTGTCTGCTGTGCGGGAGCGAGGCGCGAAGTCCCGTGCTCTGAGGCAGAAAGACGGCGGTGAGTGTCCCCCGGTTGGGTTTCGGGGCGTCGTCCTTTTGTGTTACGGTCGTCTGCGTTGAAGAACTAGTTGAGAACACGCTGTCTGAACATTAAGAATCCTCGGAAAGGAAAGCATTCCGTCTTAAGAGAAAGAACCAGCACAATCTATTTCAGTAAACAGACTATTACGGTAGGTGACATGGTCACTAAACAGGAGTCTGGATCCATAAAAAGAAACGTGGGACACACGAAGGTCATCTCTGGTTGGTTGTTTCTTCTCTGAGGACATCTGCAGCAGGGACCTGGGAACATCCTGAGATTTGCAGGTGCCATGGCAGATGGCTGGTCCCTGGGAGGGGCCAGGAGCCCCTCAATCCCTTCCCGGAGGATCGGGGAGCAGGAAGACAGGCCCCTACAGGGAACCCCCAGGGCGATGGGTCACTGGACACGTGGCCTGCCTTTTGTTCCCCTTCTCTAACGGTGCACAGAGCAGGGGACACCGGTGCCCTCTAAGAAGCTGCATACAAACCAGGCCGGGATTAGTTTGAACCAGGACTGGGAACATCAGGGTATTTGCTGGGCGACAAGGGACCACACCTGCTTGTGGCTGGTGGTCTTGGATCACGGGATCCACACATTCAGCTCCGGAGGACCTCAACTGTCATCACGTCGTCTTTCCTTCTAGAAAGTTCTTTCTTTTATTCCATCCCAGACTTAAATATACATATATCTCATGTAAGTACCCGTGAATTCCCTTGTGTTTAAATCAGGGTCCTGGACCTTGTTTCTTCGTCTCGTGGGGTGGCGTGACTGTTCTTTGCAGGGCTGGGAAGCAGCGTGTGCACGGGGCCACTTCCTGTCTTCAGCATCAGTGCTGCCCTCTTCCTCCTCAGCTGTGCTCTCCCTCCGCCCTCCCGCCACCCGGACCCGTTCACAGGGCTGCCCCTGTCTTGGTGAACTTGGTTCTTGCTGAAGACGAAGGCGTGTCACCCACATGCTCAGATATGGCCGTGACTTAGCACTAAGACCCGGCTGACCAGGGGCAGGGGGGCATCCAGGGAGATCTCAGGGGCCGAGAGAAAGAGAGAGAGACAGAGAGAGAGAGAGAGAGAGACAGAGAGAGAGAGAGACAGACAGACAGACAGACAGGCCTTAGCCACGGAGGAGACGGTGTGTCAGTGTTTGTTCACTTGGCACGTGTTGTAGGAGGACACCACGACCCAGGGGGACGGCGGGAGCTCCCTAACTTGGGCAAAAGCCTATGCGATGTCACTCAGCACGGTGTCCTTTTCATCAGACCAGCTGTCTTATCAGATCCTCCCGTCCCTATCCTGCCCATCTCATACTTCCTTCCAGAATATTCTCTTTTGCTTTACCAACTACTAACTTCTCTGCGACCTGCCAGTGTCGTCGAAGTGAGGACTGTCGTTTCGTGTTCAGAGCTGAGCGTGCACGTCACATAAGAAAGCGCGCGGAGTTCAGATGACTGTGGCAGAATAGCCTGAAGTCCTCTGTGAGTTAGAATTCGTTTCCTCCCCCTGGAGTAACAAAGACACAACACGTTAAGTGTCACAACATAGCACAGTTGTGACATCCTACATGACAAGCAGCTGGCAAACAATTGACATGATGTGACTTGACAAGCCCCAGTTCTGCTGTTTGCCAATCAAATGAGGTGCTGCCTTGGGGACAGGTGACCTTCCCGACCTCCGAGCTCTCCCGGTGTCCCAGGACCGCCTGTGCAGGGTGGAGACGCTGTGTCCTGCCTCTTACCCAGCTTCCTCACGGAGATTTGGTAAAAGTACAGTTGGAAGAGGCAGGGGGACCAGGCACACACGGCGGCCCCGCTAGGAAAAGCCAGACTGTGTGGGACCCGGGCCACTTCCCAAAACGTCCCCCCACGGAAGCAGCTCCTCTCCTCACGGCCTCGGTCTTTACTCCCGTCTGACACCTCTACCTCACCAGTTCAGCTGTTCTATCCAAAGCAGTTTTTGTTTTTTATTGTTAGACTTATTGGGGTGCCATTGATTACGAGAATCACACAGGTTCCAGGGGTTCAGTTCTACAGCGCGTCGCCTACGTGTTGTGTCATGTGCCCACCACCCAGCGTCAGCTCTCCTTCCATCGCCATGGACTTGACGCCCCTCCCTCCTCTCCCACCCCTCCCCCAAACCCTCAGGTACCCCTAAACTATTCACTGTGTCCGTGAGCTTTTGTTTCTTTGTTGCTTTCAGTTTTATATTCCGCATGTGAGTAAAGTCATGTGGTTCTTGGTTTTCTCTGTCTGGCTTATCTCACTAAGCATGATGACCTCCAGGTCCATCCATGTTGTTGCAAATGGCAGTGTTTCATCTTTTCTTACAGCTGAGCAATACTCCACCATGTGTATGCACCACAGCTGCTGTATCCAACGAACAAGAAAAGTAAATAACACCCAGACACCTCTCTGACTCGCTTCGCGCTGTAAGTGACAGTTGCATGAGCCACGTTCCCTCAGCTGGGAAGGTCGCCACCTGAGGCCCTGCTTTTGGGCTGCTGCTCACAACCCCTGAGACACAAATGGAAATGAGGACACGCCAAGTGGTCTAGCCTGGGCTGTAGATGAGCAAGGAAAACACCAGCATAGTTCATGTTTTTGTGTTTCAAAACCTTGGAGGCCATTCTGGAACTCCCTGGCGGAGATAAAGGACCTAAGTTCCCAGGACATGGGTGGGCTGCACTGCAGCTGAGGAGGAGCTACACCTTCCCTGTAAACGTGGGCAGGGAAACCCAAATAATGTGCATTTGTCTGGACGACAAAGTGACACACACGCACGCACACGCGCACGCACACACACACACTCACATTCTTTGGGCTGATGCAGTGAACGGAGTGTGATAAAACCAAGTTTTAAAATTTAGATACAAACCTGGAATTAACTGATCTTTTTTCCTGAGTTGACTCTAGTGTTGAACTGTTTGACAACCCTGTAATAATTTATTTCAGAAAGAGTTTTACAAAGAATGGTCATAAATTACATGGAAGGAGAATAAAACAGTAACTGTAATTTTGTTCAAAAACCTATTTAAACCTTTCTAAACAAAGTAGACATTTTGTGCAATGAAAAGTCATATCTATTTGGTATCTTTCTAACTGCTGACCTTGAAAAGCATAATGGCTCATGTTATTTTGATAGTCCTATGAAGATGTGATTATGTCTCTGTAGACATCAAGGCCACTTCTGCTTTCTGTGAGTTCTGTAAAAATATTACAGGGCCCCTGCCTCTCTCCATCTGCATCTCCCTCTCTCTCTCACCTTCTCACCTTTCTCTCACCGATTTTGACTCTCTCCGTTCCTTGTTGTCCACCATAAAATGACAAAGTCCTTCATTCCATGAGAGGAAGGTACCGTTTGGATCGAAGGTGATTATCTCAGAATCTGCTGTGTGTGTATGTTGTTCATTGCACCTGCGAATATTTCTCTATGCTTTTTTTTCTGTTTGATAATAACAGTACTTGCATTCTCTACAATATTAATTGACCAGCGGAAGCCCTGATATTTATTATCTTCAATTATTAGGTAGAGCTTTAGTTACTCACATATCTGATACCTCGTGTCTCTCCAGGCCTCATTATGTGGGTACACAGCTCTCCAGAAAGATGGAGCACATAATTATACCACCTTTATTTAAAACATACGATGCTGTTAAAAAAAAAATACCTAAATGTTTGCCATACATAAGCCCTTAGGTGACTCAGGTGCTCTCTAGATTTATTTTTGTGATAAACACAGAAATTTTCTTAGCTGTTTTCCCCTCCAGAGAATTGTAGAAGCCTGAAGATGATTGCGGACACTCCAGGTGAAATGCAGGAATGTATAAAAAGGAGACACGGTGCCAGTAATTAAATCCCCTGTGAACGCTGGGGGTGCAGGCAGCCAAGGCTTACCCAGCGCCTCATCGGCGTGGAGGCTGCCTGCTGTTGCCTGCACACCCCCAGGACACAGGGCTCCTCTGCCGCCGTCTTTAACTGAAGAAAATCTGTCCTCAGAAAAGCCATCGCTGGGAGGAGGCCGCCAGCTGTCAGTTGCTATTTGAAATCGTTTGAGCGAGAAGCTTCTTCTCACCTGTGTATGCCCATGATTAGCTCACTTTTTCTGTTTGCACTGTATCATTAAGTGTTTCTTTTTAGTTTTTTTCTTTGATATTTGAAATTTGATTTCCAGAGACAGAAAACGGGGAACTAGCTTAGGGCAGTGGCTGAGCGGGTGGGATCCGAAATTAAACCGTCCTGGGGAGAAAGTTACCACAGCTACGAGCCAAAGTGTGAATTAACTTTTGTAACAACACCGAGAAGAGAAAAGCTAGCATGGCAGGACCACATACGGAATAGTAAACCAGCTGAGAAAACGAAACCACAGTCTTTGAGGTGTACACTTTGCTGTAGCCAGACGATTGTCGTTTCTGAAGGTCCCTCTTGGAAGAGATAAAGGGTCGTGGGTGCCCAAAGCGCTTCCCCTCACTCCTCAGGCCGATGTTGGCTGTAGCCACATCTGTGCGAACTGAGTCTCCTGTCATCTATGGGGATGGGAATAGGGGTTTCTCTGTGCTGCTCAGTAGGTCCTGGTGCAATCAAGTCCCTGTGACCTACGGCAGTGACACTGACTACTCACCCACTAAGGCCCGCCACCTTGATGGGTTGGCCTGGGTTTGGAGTGAAAGGCGAAGGCAGGTCTTGTAAAAGAGTAACCATTTACATATCATAATAGGAAGAGAGCCGTCCGACAAACAGTAACTCCCCAAAAGGCCTACAGAATGGCTAAAAGCAGCCAGAGCTGGGAATAGTGAGAATCTTTTGTTAAAAAGTATGAAGCTATGGAAAAGCAGTCTGCACCCCGAATACCTGGACAGACGTGCGGTCTTCGTGGGGGCCGACTCCAGAGAGAAAAGGGAGTAATCCTGCCGTAATTACAATTCAAAATCAGCAAATATTGACAAAAAATTCCCAGGAGTTCTTTTATTTACTTTGATAATTCAATGTGACTTAACTAGATACTTTAATTAATTTACCAGGTAATTTAGTGTACCTGGAAAAAAATCCCAAAGAATAATCAAAGACAGGTAACATAATAAGGGAGCTCGCCTCTCCAAGTGGCACCTCCAGAGTCATTCAGGCGTGCTGGGAGTGATATAAAATATGCAAGTCAATCATCGAAACACAGTGAACAATACTAACAAATCATACACAGGGGCGGCCCAGAAAGTGCCCAGCTATGCAGTGTGAAAAATAGCACTTAGGGCTGGATTTTTTCTAGACAGCCGTCGTGTGTGTGCGTGTGACTGTGCATGCGTGTGTGTGCGTGTGCATGCATGTGTGTATGCATTTTATCATAAAGGGATATTTCAAATCAGTTATAGTAAGGGAATCATGAAAATAAATCCCAGAAACACCCAAGTAACACATACAAAACAAAGCCAAGCTATACGTGTATTATATGAAAATAAAAGAAATTCATTTTTAACATTAGAATGGAAAATCACTTTGCATGCAAATCGCAAATAAGATGGCAAAAACCATAAAGGAAACAAAAGTAAATTTGATATCAAAAAATGCTTGCCTGTGACACAGTCACTGTAAAATTAAAATATCAGCTCAAGATTTGCAGCCAGTGTAAGGGGAAAGGACTAATTTTAGATTACATTCAGAAATCTATGGGAATCAGGAAACATAAATCCGATGGCCCACAGGAATTCGGAAGAGAGGAAACCCAAAGGGCCCACAAGCATGCGTGGGGTCCAACCCTTTGAGAGTTCGATGTGTGAAAATGACACTGAGCTAGGATTTCTAGCCCATGAGATTTGCAAAATTGAAAACTAATAAGAAGGGCACCATCTCATTTTGTTGACGATGCAGGGAACTAGGTCCTGGCATCGCGGGGGGAAGGAGTTGGTCTTCGAAGGACAGCTTGAGTATGTACTGACACATTTAAAGCACTTCACCTTTGACCCCTCGTTTCCTCGTTCAGTAGCAAATCTTCGCACACACGCCCATGGCGGGGAAACACACACTGGTAGTCCCGGAGCTTCTGGTACCTTTGTACTCCATAGTAAAACAGGAGGGGAGACACCTTGACATTGATCCCCAGGGGAGTGGATACACCGTCCCCCCATGCACCCTGTGGAGTAATACAGGAGGTTCTCCCCACTGGTCAGCCCCTCCTCACCCATTCCAGACTCCTCCAAGGCAGCTACTGTCTTCCTTGAACTTCAAATATCACATTTCCAGAGTTTTATTTGAAACTTCTATGTGCATAGGAATAGATGGGTATACATATATCCATAAGTATATGCATCTAAATATATATATGCAAATGTATATACAAATGATAAATAATTTTGCTTTGGATATGTTTTTCTAAACACAAGCTATTTTGCCAGCTATATTGCTTTGTCATTTGTATTTGGGGGGTTACTAATAGGTTGTGGAGATAGGCCTGTAATAACCCACGCAAGTCTTCCCTCATTCACATTAACCTATACTCAGGGACTATAGAGACAGGGAAAGTAAGTCCATGTGAGCGTGTGCACATGTATGCATGCCTGCGCGTGTGCTTGTGTCTGTGTCAATTATTTTTTAGTTGTTAAGCCCAGTTTAAACTCCTGGGATGACCAGAAATTAATCATGCGCACTTTCTCCATTTGTGTGAACTTGGTAACTTTGTCAGCATTTCTTTTCAAACGTTTGTATTTGCATTTAGGGAGGAGACTGACCTGCAGTCTTCTCTTCGAGCTCTGTCCTTCTGAGGAGCAGCAGCAGTAGTTTAAAAGCCCTCGCTTTGCTCCTTCATCTGTGCGGCTCTCACGAGCTCTGGGTTAATGTGATTCGCCGTCCACGCATCACGTCCTTCGAACAGTGAGCCTCATGGTGGAGAACAATTAGGATCAACTCGGAGTCTCAAGGCCTTTCAGCGATGATGGGAAGACGAGAGGGCGAACAGAGCAATGAGGACAGGACTGGGCCCAGCAAGACGCTGGGTTAATTAATTTAGCGCCAGTTAATCTGAAAGCGTGCAAAGTGGACTCCGGTGCCTACACTCGCATGCACGTATTTTTAATT
The DNA here is from genome assembly GCA_004026885.1 of Lyroderma lyra. NCBI lineage: Eukaryota > Metazoa > Chordata > Mammalia > Chiroptera > Megadermatidae > Lyroderma > Lyroderma lyra. Next base: position 64,155 of record PVJL010008518.1, read on the forward strand.
GCTAAGCTTTTTATTGGGAACTTGCTTTATCTCTATAAATAACTAATCTAGTCATTTTAATGAAGGTGCGCTTTAAACCTGAAGCTAAAACAGAATACAGCAACTTACTCATTTTAATCCATTCATTCTTTTATATACACAACTGAGAAATAATTGACTACAAAGGCATAAAATATGAAATAAAACGGAGGAGAAAGGCTTCTAGATACTGTTCCAGCAGGGATAAAAGTCACTTTTGTCTCCGGCTTCGCCAAGATGCCTCATGTGTGACCTACAGCCATGCTTAATTTTACATTAGTGTCTTTGTGACTCTTTCTCAGAGGACAATGGAGCAGTAGTCAGACCGAAGTCCTGAGCGTGGTTCAGGTGTCCCCCAGCCACCAGGGGAAATGTAAATAGCGCTCTGCTGATTCCAAGAAGGAAAAACAATAATGTAAATGCTCCAAGAGCATTGCATAGGGATTTGCCGTTGTGTTTGCAGATTTTTCTAAGAAACAACCCTCTGAACAGATCACCATCCAGGACAGTCACGACATGAAGAGAGAAGAGAATTTAGCATGTCGTCTCAGTGGTGGAGGCCCTGTGACATGTCAGAAGCCTTCAAGGTCACCTTTCCACTCAGTTCCTGACACTTACAGCTTCACCACAGGTCCAGAAAGTACTGAGAATGGCTGGATGTCATGCACTCCCCAGAAGTGACAGTTGAGAGAACAGACTGTGCTGAAATAGCTAGAAATTGTACCAGTGGCATAGAAGCTTCTGGAAGGCAACAAGGGTGCTGTGCTCCCCATGGTGATGCCCGCCATGTGCTCAGTGCATCTTAGCCACGTGGGTGAGTTACAGAGCTCTGGACAGGGGAACCCGGGCGCTGACTCCGTGGGGCCTCCCCCTCCGAGCACGGCCCTGCTCACGCTGCGGAGGTCTGCTCAGGCCCGGATTTGTGCAGCAGGAAGAGGCAGCCCCAGCGCGCGTGGGAGCAGGCGGAGATGCCCTCATTTGCATGTATAACCCCAGGCAGAAAGAAGAGAGCAAGCGTTCCCCGTGAGGCGTGCGGCGTAGAGGTAAGATTTAAAAACACTTGTCTCGAAGGGTTTCCGTGAGCACGACTGAAATTTCATCTGGACGAGAGGATGAGAGACATGAGAGGCGGGGGGCGCACGCGTGCTGGCTCCCGAGACGAGCACAGGATGTGGCTTCATGTCTTTCCTTCTCAGCTCCTGGACAAGGACAGCTACTAAGTCTTTTGTCCTTTGAGTTCCCGGCTTTTTAAAAGACCGCTGCACCCATGGCATCAGTTCTGGACCAGGACGTCCAAATGCCCCTACGTGACATCCAGATAACTTCCGTTGTTCCCCGTCCCCCAGCCCTGCAGAGAAACACCGGCTTCCACCCTGCGCTCGGTGCCCGAAGCTCACGGGTTGACTGCTCCCCAGACGTCCACGGCCCGTGCTGGGGGCCTTCTTCAAGGGCGGTCACTCTCCCGGCAGCCATGGCCCCAGTAGGGACGGAGCTCCAAAGAGGAGATGTCCTGCACCCCATCACCGGCTCTACCGCAGACGTGAGCTCTGGGACCCCAAGGCTCCTCACGGGGTCCCCACGGCCCAACGGCGCCGCCAGCCTCTCCCGCCCGCAGGCAGCGCTGGCGGCGGCCACAGCTCAGCTCACGGCGTGCGTCTGCTGGTTTGCGCAGAAACACCATTAATGACAAGTTGTGCCTGTCGTGCTTTTTCTGCAGGTCGACTCTGAAATCATAACTGACTGATCTGCTCTGACTAAAATGAAAACGGTTCATGCTGAACGACGCGTATGCGAAGGTGATGAACATATGTTTCTAATTTGCACTCAGAGAAGAGCAAAACTGCACCGGTTTAGCAGGGCTG
>PVJL010008519.1:0-66059 GCA_004026885.1 Lyroderma lyra
GCCCACGCGGTGGCAAGGAAAGGGCGCGCCACCCCCTAAGAAGTTCAAGGTGTCGCAATCGGCTGGAAAACTCGTGGCTTCTGGTTTTGGGGATATGGAGGGTGTCCTGCTGATGTCACAATAGCTGGAGAGCACGGGTCCAGTCTGCTGAAACAGTTCAGAGAATCTGTGAGGCAGCAAAGAAGGGGAAGACGGACCAGAGGGGCGCTGCGTTTGTATGACAGCACGCCCGTGCACAAGGGCAGTGCTGCGCTGGCTGCTCTTGGTGACATTAAACCACCCTCCCTGCAGTCCAGACCTGGCTCCGTCTGATTGTTATTTGTTCCCAAATATGAGAAAACAGCTTCAAGGGAACACATCTACAGATGGCAAAGAGGTCCAAGCTTTAATTTGAGGGCAAAAATAAAACATTTTCTTCGAGGGTATACATTTATTGAAAGATCTGAAAGTGTGTTAGGGTTAAGGGAGAATATATTGAAAAGGGAAAATAATAGGGTTTTAATTTTTTACCCTTCTTCCCCTTCATTCCCCTAATTTCTTGACCACCCCCATACATAAGGACAGGAAACAATAAACACTGTGGGTCCGCGGGCTAGAGTTAACAGATGTTACCACCAACCATATTTACCTCATACGTCTCCCTTCCTTCCCGCCCATGAAGTGTGTGTGTGTGTGTGTGTGTGTGTGTGTGTGTATGATAAAGTTTTATTAATGACTCGATAAGACCAATCGAGCCAGGTAAAAATGTTGTAGAGGCAAAGACAGGATAATTCAGTAGGAAGAACATGCTAAGAGATGAGCCCCAGGCTAAGATTTCCTCATTAGGAGGGCTTTTGACTCAGGCAAGAGCCTGTGAGTCTGATTAAAACCCTGATGAAACGGGGTTCCCTGGGGGTGTAGTGGCTAGGCTTCGGGGCTCTCAATGCTGCGGCCTGGGTTCGATTCCCAGCCAGGTATCTGGCCTCAACGTAGGAACATGTTTTGGCCTAGCTTCTGGTTTAAAAACTTCACTCCCCTGTGGTTTAACAACATTGGTGCTTATCTATCATTTTGTTTGGCCCTTAGGATGAAAATAATCACCATAAATTACTTTTTAATTGTGATATTCTCCCCACATATTAGCTAGGGGGTCCTCAAAATGATTTCTACTGGTAAACGTATGTTACCAATAAAGTATTTTAGAACCCTTGATTTAAACAACAACAAAAAGGACTATTGCTTTCTAACAGCGTGACGATTTCTGTACCACTGGAATTCTCTCATTCATTAGCTAGTACAAACCACATGCAAAACATTGCACTAGAGATTGGACAATTTATACCTGGCGGTCGAAACAAAATTAAGGCACGATCCCTGCTCTCACACAGCTTCCAGCCCACTGTTAGGTTTCACAAGGTCAGCTGCTTATGCAAATAAATGACTTCTAGGTTCAAATTCAGTATTGTCTATTGACATATGTCCCCTTTATGGGGTCTGAAGGGAGAGGCTTATTAGAAGGGACTACTATTATGTTAAATTTACTTCATCTCTATGTTAAGGGTCATTCAAAACTTTACAGAAGGTGGTTATTAATTAAATGAATGCTCACTTTAAATTATTACTTGGATCTGTTTCTTTCCTCTGTCTCTTGCTTCTTTTGAGTTAAAGATGATTAAAGAAAGTCATGAAAAACAGCTGAATTCTAACCCTTTATATTACAACTTAAATGTTTTGTATCATTTTTCAAAGTCTAAGATTTGGTTTCTATGCCTGAATTGTCTTTTCCTATAGGGAATGAAATGGTTGATTTGAATGTGGTGATGGATGATGCACAAGCTTTTGTACAGGTGAGTTAGAAGTTGTGGTGGAAGGGTATTCATTATTTACTGAGACCTTAATGCTTTGTAGAAAAAAGAAAGATGTTTTAAAACAGTAGTTTTCTCTTCGGGCAATTAATGACATGCTGACTCCCTATAAATTTAATGGTTATGTGTTGCTTTTATGACCTTACATTTGCCTTTGCCAATAATGTTTTCCACTTCACGATTGTTTAAACAACTAAAATATAGGTCAATATGGTTCAATCTCAAGGTGAAGCTTTCATAGGATAGCCAGGAAATATGCTTACTGTGTCAAAAGACCCCATAATTCAGAAATATGACATTTGACTTGTATCTGGAATTATAAAAGCTTTCCTTTAGTTTGAATGAGGAGTATAAATTCTGTATCTAACCTAAATCACTTAACATGTCCTTTGGGTCTACATAGTTTAACAAGTTTCATAGTCAATTTGCTCTACTAATTAAGGATGAATATTAAAGTTTCTGATTAAAACAATCATAATCCTTTCTTTAATCATTCTTTTTAAATTAAAAAATACTATAGACTGACTACAAACTTATAAATTTGATTTTTTTTTTTGGTCCCTCTTACTAGGTTTAAACAATGAACAAAGTTGCTCTTAATCACCATTCAATCAAGGCAGTTGGGCACAACTTTTTACTTGAGCAACTTTATTCATGTTTAATGTGAAAATACATTAATATAGTACTTTTAAAAAAACTTCCCCTTCCCTAAAATCCCAACAGTGTCCAATGCTTTGACTCTGTAAATCACACCCACACATACTTCCAGGGTGCTGAATAACCACACTGAAAACACAGGTGCTCTAATGCTGGAAGAAGCTTCTGGGTCATTCTCTCCTGGGCTTGAGCCTCGGAAGTGAATGAGGTCACAGTTGTATGATGGAACAAACCCTTTATGGGATTCTTCATCGGACTGAAGCCCAGAAGTAGAAAGTAGCATGACCTAAAAGTAGGTAAATATCCGAATTCTGTGGGAATCTACACTGAGTCTTTTTTTTTAATCTATCATCTCTGTGAGAGACTGAAGGTAGTTTTTTAAAGCAATGATAATTTTGAGCCATGAGGATGACTTCAGAGCACCTTTCAAGTGCCTAAATTGTTGAGCCCCTCTGGAGTTCCCAGCTCTGAGGTAGGTCTCCAGTCTGAGCACATGTCATCGAGTTGTTTAGAAAGAAGCAGATGCTTTCTGGGCTGAGATGAAAGCCTAGGAAAATTGATCAAACTCTTACCAACCATTCAGAGACGTTTCCTTCATGGTTAATCATATATGATTGTTTACTATTCCTAAGTCAGCAACCCAGTTTTCTTGTCAGTGAACTACCACCTAATACACTCTACATTTTGAAAAGAAAATTAGAAAGATAAAACCAGCAATAGAAGGGGGAAGCCCTACCAATCCAGTTCTGACCCATAGGCCCTAATTCTCAGACTGTACAGAGGTGGAAAGGAGGAACCAAGGGAGGCCACAGCGAAAGAGTCCATTCAAGAGGGTCTCGGGTGGCAAAACAGCATTTTTTAGGAAAGACCTGTGGGGTGGTGAAATACAACAAGGTGACAATGCGCTGTGGAACTGTATGCCTGAAACCTATGTAATCCTTGCTAACAGATGTCACCCCAAAAAGCCTATCAATAAAAATGAATTAAAAAGAAAAAAGAAAGACCTGTGGGTTCCTAATAACTGACAGGGCAGGGGTGGATTTCCAGAAGGAAACCCTGGGAAAATGTACTGACTTCCAGGCAGGTATCCACGATATAAACAAGAAGGTAACTATTTTGGAAATGCTGTGACATTTTATTCTCTGTCACTTATGACATGAAATGTTCTACTGATTTTAAAAATAAATTTTGTCCTTAAATAACTTTTCCCACATACTTCCAGATGCTTTATCTGTGTCACATGGTACCATTTGTCCTTATTTAGGATCAGAATGGCACTATTTGAAGGGGAAACAATGGCAGGAAATTTTGCTTAGAGATCTTGGAATAGAAAAAGATGGCCTTCCAACTTTGCACACACCTCTAACTTGAATTTACACATCTTACCATTCCTGGAGGGCCTGGGTTCCAAACTTCAGGTCTCAAGCTGGGAAGGCTGCAAAAGAAAATAGAGAAATTAATCTGTGACGTGTTCCTTAATTGTACCTTCTGAATTCCAGACAGAGTTATTGGCAACATGGCAGTTTTTGACATTAAGTCAAAACTTAAGCTGAATCCTCTAATAAAAGTACCCAGGTCCCATGCCAAGAGGTAAGTAATGAATCTATTAAGGAGATAAATATATTAAGATAAAGAATTAGTGAGGCGATGACTATGTTAAATACCCATGAAGGCTATGATGAAACAAGTTAGAATGCTCTTAAAATACCTATTCTATGATAAATGTAGTTATAAAACAAACATCTGAATTGGAAATGAAGATTTTTATGAAGAGAAAAATATATGCTGTATCCTTTTGATTGGAGAGGCAAAGCATTCTCTTTCCCGTTCTCCCAAATGAGAGGCTATTTTTGTGTGAGGGGACAGAATACCCTAAGGGCTTAAGAAGTTGTCAGTTATACATTACGATATTTTGAGAGCCGGAATAAATTTAGAGGATCATAAAGGAGACTTAAACCCCTATGCAAGTCAATATAGCGAAGAGGTCTGTAGCTCAAATATGGCCAGGAAAATGAAATGGGGTAAATTAGCCATGACTAACTTTGGGCTAGAATTGGAAAAAGATGTTTCCCCGTCACACTGACAATAGCTTTTTCTTAGTCTGATAATAACGAAGTCCAATAAACGGTAGCCACTAACAACCGAAAGTGTCAGTCTGAGCTATAGTTTATCAGATCCTAAGAAGATAATGCTTCTCTCCTCTCTCACAATTACCATTTGCTTTGCCACTTTGAGAGTCCTCCTCTTAGTGTCCTTGATGATGTCACTACTCACTGTTTTTAGAGGGATGGGGTAAGACAACCTTATAGCAACCAAATCCCTTGATCCCATTACCTGGCATTACAAGCTGTCTTTTGAAGAAGTGACTTCCTTGTCACTGCAAGTAGTCAAGCAAAGACTAGATAATGCCACACATAGAGTGAATTCCTACATGAGATAAGAGGCTAGACTGGGTTTGTTCCAAATCTAAAGTTCTTCGATCCCTTAAAACATTACAAAATAAAAATACTATTTCCCATGTTTGATCCAAGACAGGGTTTAAAATTCTGCCAAGAGTATCCTTTTTGTAATGTAGCTAAAAAAGGACTTTACACGGCCTGGCCTTCTATTTTCCTCTTGTTTTTTGAGAACTTCATATTTCTCCACCTACTACATCTTTTATGTAATGCAAAAAAATTCACGTTTAGAAATACAACAAATATAAAATAACCTATCTGAATAAAGACAAACTTGAGTTTTCAGAAGTTCAAATAGTTAATAAAAAGGAAACACCAGGGAGTTCCCTGGTGGTGCAGTGGCTAAGGCATCGGTGCTGTCAACGCTGCGGCCTGGGTTCGATTCCCAGCCAGGGAACTACCCACATAAAAATAAAAAAATAAAATTAAAAAAAGGTAACACTAGAGGGAAAAAATCAATGTTAGCAAAAGCTGAGGAAGTAGGACTGCTTAGATAAAATTCCATGTAGAAAACGCTGGGAATGGTACATTTTAAGACCTTATCACCTCCTTTTCCCCAAGTCTCTCTTTGAAAATCACTTGATTTGACAAGATGTAACATCCATATATGATCAAAAAACTTAATAAAATGGGTGTAGAAGGAAAGTACCTCAACATAATAAAGGCCATACATGACAAACCCTCAGTTAATATCATATGGGGAAAAACTGAAACCCATTCCCCTAAAATCAGGAACAAAAGAGGGATGCCCCCTGTCACCACTGCTATTCAATATAGTACTGGATGTTCTAGCCACAGCAATCAGGCAAGAGAAAGGAATAAAAGGTAACTGAATTGGGAGAGAAAAAGTTAAAATGTCACTTTTTACAGATGATATAATTCTTTATATAGAAAATTCTAAAGATTCTACCAAAAAACTATTAGAAATAATAAATACAGTAAAGTTGCAGGATATAAAATCAATGTACAAAAATGAATTATATCTGTATACCAACAATGAAACTTCAGAAAAAGAAATGAGGAAAAATAATACCCTTTGTGATCAAAACAAAAAGAATAAAATACCTAGGAATAAACTTAACAAAGAATGTGAGTGACTTATATACTGAAAACTATAAGACAGTAATAAAAGAAGTTAAAGAGGACACAAAGAAATGGCAAGCTATTCTGTGTTCATGGATTGGAAGAATCAACATAGTTAAAATGGCCATACTACCCAAAGCAATTTACAGATAAAAGAATCATCAGGTTCTTATGGAACCACAAAAGACTCCGAATCAGCAAAGCAGTCCTACATACAAAGAATTAACACTGGAGGTATCACACTCCCCAATTTCAATCTATACTACAAAGCATCAATAATCAAGACAGGTTGGTATTGGCAGAAAAAGAGACACACAGACCAATGAAACAGAATTGAAAACCCAGAAATAAACCCACAAATATACAGACAGATAATTTTTGACAAAGGAGCAAATAATAGACAATGGGGAAAAGAAAGCCTCTTCAGTAAATGGTGCTGGGAAAATTGGAAAACTACAAGCAAAAGAATGTGTCTGAATTGCAAATTGTCACCATACACCAAAATTAACTCAAAATGGATCCAAGACCTCCACATAAGACCTGAAACAAACTGTATACAAGAAAACATCAGTACTAAACTTATAGACCTTGGGTTTAGGGAGGACTTTATGAACCTGACCTCAAAGGCAAGGGAAGTAAAAGCAAAAATAAATGAATGGGACTATATCAAACTAAAAAGCTTCTTCTGCACAGCAAAAGAAACCATCAACAAAGCAAAGAGACAACCAACCCGATGGGAGAAAATGTTTGCAAACAATGCCTCTGATAAGGGGCTAGTATCTAAAATATATAAAGAACTTGTACAACTCAACAACAAAAAAACAAACAATCCAATTAAGAAATGGGTAGAGGACATGAACAGACACTTCTCCCGGGAAGACATACAAATGACCAACAGATATATGAAAAACTGTGCAGCTTCCCTAACTATTAGGGAAATGCAAATCAAAACCACAATGAGATACCACCTCACACCTGTTAGAATGACTATTGTCAACAAGACAAGAAACAAACAAGAGGCAGTGGAGAAAAAGGAACCCTCGCACACTGCTGGTGGGAATGCAAACTGGTACATCCACTGTGGAGGATACTATGGAACTTCCTCAAAAAACTAAGAATAGAGTTACCATATGACCCAGCAATCCTACTTCTGGGTATCTACCCCAAAATTTTGAAAACCTCAGCCCACAAAGATATATGTATTCCAAAGTTCATCAGAGTACCATTCATGGTGGCCAAATCATGGAAAAGCCAAAGTGTCCTTTGATAGAAGACTGGCGAAAGAAGCTGTGGTACATATACACAATGGAATATTACTCAGCTATAAGAAAGGATGAGGGAGCTCCCTGGTGGTGTAGTGGCTAAGCTTTGGTGCTGTCAGTGCTGCGGCCTGAGTTCGATTCCCAAGCAGGGAGCTACCCACATTTAAAAAAAAAAAAAAAGGATGAAATTGGGCCATTATGACAACATGGATGGACCTTGAGACCATCATGCAAAGCGAAATAAGCCAGACAGAAAAACCAAGAACCATATGATTTCACTAAAATATGGAACACAAAGCTGAAAGTAACAAAGAAACAAAAACTCATGAAAATAAGTTGAATCTACTAGATATTGTAGAGAATACTAAATTCATAAACCATAATTTTTTTAAAATTTAACTACCATGTTTAATACTTCTAGTTTCACTTTTTAAACTGCTTCTTGTAAAAACAAACTTGTCCATATTTTTAAAACTTTTAGTTCTACTAGTATCAAAGCCAAATGTATTTTAAATAAAATTAACTTATAAAATAATGATTATTGTAACTTTACTTTTAAATTATCTTATTATAAGTAATCCCAGTTTTTGCATAATATATTTTTACATTTCTAAACTAACAACTTCCTGCAAATCTACACAAAATTTCTTCAGAGTATTACTGTTTTTCCTCCTCTTCCAGATTTTATTTTCCTGAAGAAATAAAAGGTCACCTAGGGTTCCAAACTTCCAATAAGTGATAGGTAAATAGATAGATAGATAATTTAAATAGATATCTAGTAGATATCTATATACAGAGACAGAGATTGATCTACTTCTCAAAGGCTGGTAAAAATAACATTTGCAATTAAATTCATGAATTCATGGATACAAAAGTTTTGCTATAAGGATATTCACTATAAGATTATTTAAACTAGTTAAAATTTTGAAACAACTTATATGTCTAACAATGAGAATGGTATAGGGCAGGCATGTCCAGCCTGTGGTCCAGGACAGCTTGGACTGCACCCAACACAAATGCTTAAAACATTGTGAGATCTTTTTTGCAACCTTTTTTTTTTTAGCTCATCAGCTATCATTAGTGTCAGTGTATTTTATGGGTGGCCCGAGACAACTCTTCTTCCAGTGTGGCCCAGGGAAGCCAAAAGTTTGGACACTACTAGTGTAAGGCCTACATTCTTGAGCTTCGGAGTCAGATTAACTTGGGTTTGAATCCCAAGACTTCCACTTATTATCTGTGTGACTTGGGACAAGTTACTTAATCCCTCTGAGCCTCAGCTTCCCATTTCAAAAGTAGGGGAAATCCGATTTGTTAAGGGGTAAGGGTGTTGGGCAAGTATAGGGCATAGGTAGACCTCAGTGGCCAACATTTTCTCTGTCCATCCTGCAGCAACTGGCATGTGACAGTAACAGGTCCCTTAGCCCGTATGACTCTGGATATGTTGTGATGCTTATAGTCATTTCAGTCAGCAAAAACCGGTGAATGGAACTACTATTTGCCGGTTTCAAATATGTACTACATCTTTTCATGTCTTTTCTCAGGGATAAAGATTTACCGGGATCTCTTCCGAGCCACTTATGGCACAAAGAAAGGAAGTTGAGTGCTTCACAAATGCAAGGTAATGAGAATCGTCCCCAAAACGAAAGCAGAAACAAAAGCCCCTTAATATAGTTGACTTTTTTTTCTAAGAGATGGGGATTTTAAGGGTTGTCTACAGCACTCTGTTATTTGAAAGCAAAAAAAAAAAAAATTTTTTTTTTTTTAAATTCAATGTCTAGCTTGTAAGAAGGAAGGAGGATAACTTTCAAATAGACATCTTCCTAGAATTTAGACAATCCCAGCCAAATATTTTTATTCACAAAAGAACCTGTAACAGGTGTGGAAAAGAACAAGTACAAGGTCAAACAGAAATCAAGTAATGAAGCAATATAAACACAACTAAAGTCCCAGGATTACTCACAGAAAAATAAATCATAATGATAAAATGAGTTACACTGGCTACAGTTCATTAATCTGAACAATAAATATTTATTTTAAAAAAATTTTTACTAGGTCCCAAGTCACACAGATAATAAGTGGAAGTTTTGGGATTCAAGCCCAGGTTTATTTGATTCCAAAGCTCAAGAATGTAGGCCTTACACCAGGGGTGTCCAACCTTTTGGCTTCCCTGGGCCACATTGGAAGAACTGTCTTGGGCCACACATTCTGTTGACTAGGCATGGAAAAGACTAGTCAGACATGAAGGACGGTAGTTACACCATGAATTTGTTGATTGTAACATTTAAATTACAACACTGATTCAAGTGATGATAGGGCAAGTATAGACTTGTTACGGGTGCATAAAAGAAAGTCTCCTAATTTAGTCCCAGAAAAGGCTGAAAAATGAGGAGGAAGTCCATCAAAGTGCTCAGAGGGGAGTATTCTGGGCAGGAAGAGTAGAATCTGCAAAGGCCTCAAAAAGGCAAAGCATGACACACTAGAAAAACTATAGAAAAGTCAAGCATGGCTGTGCCCACTCAGATAATCCAAGATAATCTATTTTAATTACACCCTTTTGTCATGTAAAGTAATATGTTCACAGGTTATAGTAATTAGGGTGTGGACATCTTTTAAAAGTCCTTTTGCCTACATATCTGGTTCTCCACCAGTTAGTTTATTCCAGTTCAAATCTCTTGGATGGACACTATCCTTCTTAAGAAGTGACTATTAGGTGCTCATATTTGTCTCGATACTTCACAGAATATGATCTCCAATCAACTGTATTATATAGTTCCATTAGAATCTGTATTTATTCTTGAATAACTGTCCTAACTTAATTTCATTTTCCCAGCCTTCCAAGATGCCTACAACTTCTTTAACAAGGATAAAACTGGCTCTATTGATTTACATGGAATGATGTGCACTTTATCTAAGTTGGGAATGAACCTTACCAAGCATGATGTCTATAATGAATTAAAATGTGCTGATATTGATGGTGAGTATTTTGACTTATCATTTCTTTTCTCATAAAATCTTTTTATGAATGTATATTTTTTCTCTCAGGAACTGTGTAAACATGAGAAATAAATCTCACTTGTTTGCCAATGTTTCTGTTTAAGGATATCAGTGAGGTGTGTATGCAAGTTATGAGATCAATTTAATGCTACAAAATACACTCCGGAAAACGCTGTGTGGAAACTAAAAGTGACTGTCACATTTCCATGTCAAATTCAGATTGCCTGTCATAATGTACATTTTGGAGGGTATGCTGAAGTAACAGATACAAAGGCATTGACAATTTCAAACTGCCATGTTACCAAGGAAATCCAAACCATTTGTTTCTATGTGAATCATGTTAGTACAAACCTTCCTTCCGTCCTTAGAGCCCACCTATATTGAAATTGAAATGCATCATTTGTTGATATTTTTAAAGCATATAGATAATGCTCTCTTTGAATAGCCTGACACGAGTAGCCGAGCTGACAGGATGTGCGGAAGGCTGTTTATTAGCCCTCTCACCTCTCCTCACCCAATTGCCCGTGCCCCATTCAACCAGCGTCACTCCACATGGGGGTCAGTGTCACCAGTTAGAGTTGTTTCTACTAACTCTGCCCAATTTTTCTATTCTTTTCTTTCACACACACACACACACACACACACACACACACACACACGGTTCTAATAGTATTCACTGTCCTTTCATTTTAGAGGAAAGGGGTACAAGGTGGCTATGCTATAATAACGGATTTATCAGAGGTATGGAGTGGGAAGGCAAGGGTGGATTCCTTGCAAACAAGGCCAGTCTCTAGGAAAGGAGTGAGCGGATATGACTGCAGTGGCTGGGAGCCACATTTACACCGCACTGGGGCCTGTGGGCCGAGGGTGACTGGTGCAAAGGCGCTAAACCCACCGCGACAAGACCCGTGCGCGTCCGAGCATGTCTGTGGCCCGAGAATGCTCAGATTTTAAGTCCTGAATGGTCCCCGGTATTTTCATTTTTGTATTTAATATGTAATCTTATATCCTTGTTTTGAGCCTCAGATTTCTGTTGCAGGAGATGGAAAGGTGAATTTCTCAGACTTTATAAAGGTGCTAACAGATAAGAACCGCTTCCTTAAGGCTGTGGGTGAGTAGAGACGGTGCCAAGTAGGTGGCAGTGGGGTAGTTGGAATTCAGGCAGAGAAAATACCCATTTAGGCCTCCAATCAGGAGACCAATCAGGGGATGTGGCTAACCTTTGTACTGCTTCTCCAAAACAGTATTTGCAAAGCAACTTGATAGTTTCAGAATTTTAACTTAAACGCCTCAAGTCCTTCTGTCGGAGACACTACTTTTTGTTCTCTAATGAGAACACTCAGGCAGTGGTATAGAAAAATTTGGTTTCTAATTTTAATTTCTCACCAAGTGCATGTGCTACTTTGGGAAGCACTCTTTTTACCAAAGAAAAAAATGTATTTTTAGAAAAAGAAAAATGTTCTCTCTCATGCCAATTTGGGTGTAGATAATTTATTGTTTCCGAAAAAGTCTCTTCCTCACGCTGATGAAGCCTCTGCCCTCCGTGCAAGGGCTGCAGGATCTGCTGGGGGCTAAAGAGCCTATTCCCACATGAGGTTATAAATGATGGAGAGGTAAGCTCGAAATGTTTGTATTAGTCCTCTCATGCTTTGTGGAGGAATTTAACAGGCTGCCTTGGAAAATCTAATTTTATTCATGTCTTGTTTTCTAGGATAAATACATTCCAAATCCAGATACTGTATATAGTTTTGAAAATACGGTCATTAATAAGCTTTGAACTATCCTTATGATAAACAGAAGTCACTGCTTCCAGTGCTACTATAGTAACAAGGGTTTGCCTGCAAACCAGAAATATGTTTATCAACACCTCCTTTACCTAGAAGAACAGGACAACAGTCTTTAACATATAATTCATGTTAAACGTATTACTGTATTTACTTAGAAGTCATTTAACTAAAATAATTTTTTTAATTCCATGACTATTTTGTCTGCTCAGAATAAAAATGACCTTTCTGCCTTTCTACAATAGATTTTGAATGTTTTTTTAATAATTCTCTAGTCCTTGACTTGGTAGTAATAGTGTAAATACAGTAAAGAAAGAAAAAGAAAAAAGAAGAAACGACTGTCGATTTATTATTTTTTTTTAGTTTATTATTATTTTTTTTGATAGATGGTTTCTTCAGAAGGGATTCTGAATCTTTTCTTCACTTTGTAGTTCCAGAAAAGAAGGTGTGTTTAGATTTAGCTGACAACCCAGGGATCCTATTGTTTGAAATCCTATCAAAGCTTGTAGAGACGTCAGCCTTACCCGAAAAGGCTACAATGGAAATAGTAAGGTAAGTGACCAAAAAGGGCAAAAACGACCTCTCCAGAAGCACTCACGAGGGTGTCAGCAAGGCACTGACATCCTATTTCACAGGGCCTGCTGCAGGACCAAGGAGAAGGTGGATGGGCCAGTGCTCACATGCCACAACATGAGACTTTATGCCTTTAGCTCCACAGTCCTGCCTAGCTCTGGGACTGCAAGGCTGACCTCGGGCCACCTCAGGGGCCCACTGAGAGCCTGACACAGCCAAGAAAGCTCAGCCTCTCCTACCCTAAGCTAGAGAATCCAGCGGAAGAAGACTTTGCCACGGATGATTTTGGGTGGGCTATCTCATTTGAATATAAGACACTCCCATTCATGCTGGCATCATAAATATTTGTATTCAAGCTACCTCTTAAGGGTTTCTCAAGGATCATAATTGATAGGCATTTTCCTGGACAGGGCTGGGAGGTCGTGGGTGGGGTCTTGGGGATGAGGAAGGAAGCCTAAGCCCAGGGACTAGATATCCTTTCATAAGCAAATGGCCTGCAGCAACTATTAGTAGATGTTCTATAAATGTCACAGAAATAGGTAATCAATAAATAACAGTGAATGGATATACAAATTAAATTTTAAATAACTCGATTCAGCATATACAACTTGCAAGTTGACTTTTTTCCTATTTGTCTAACACTCAAGCACTTTTTCAGTAGAACTATAGCATTTTTTATCCATTTCTGGGTTGTTGTTGTTTTTTAGGTATTTCCGAAGAAAATTCCAGGAAACCCCCTCAGGAAAATTGTGGAGTCACTATGCTATGGATTATGGAAAAAGGAGATTTGGGCCAGACGTATGCACACCTCTGAGCTCAAGCACGGATGCATTTGCTAATGCTGCCCGGATTGCAATAATGGAAGAAAAGGATTTATTTAAATTTCTTGAAAAGCTCAAGAGTAAGAGTCATTTGTCCTTTCCCCACTGTTGTAAAAGATTTATTTGTATATCACTGGTCAGAAATAAATAGCAGAGGCCAAGTGCTGTAAGAGCAGGACCACAGCCTATTCTGAGTGACAAATGATCACCCAGAGATCATTTGAGAGCAAAGGTACCTATTACCTGAATCCTCAGACACCTAGATGACACTGTGAGTCTGTGGGGGGAGGGGTGCAGGAGAGCGAAGGGGGGGTGTCATGGCACCGAGGAGAGGAATACACAAAGAGCAAAATAGACACAACGTGCATGTCTTTTATGTGAACTTCTTATATTATTTGCGATACCATTTTTTATCTTTTTAGGATGCAACCCTCCTTCAGAACACCCATATTCAAAAATACCCATCTTTCCATTGTTTCCTAATGTGGATGGGGTGGTGACCGGAAAGCCATTCAAAGACATGCAGAAATTAGAACTGCTAAGGAGAAAGGAGCCTCTGAATTTCTTTGAGAATTATTTTTTCCACAAAAGAGATTGGAAAACACAGGTGAGACTTAGATTAGGTCACATCTGTTTATTTAAACACTTAGATTTTTAAGTTCTAACTTAGAACGAGTACCATGCTTTTCAATGACAAATATTTTCAGTCATGAGATTTCAAACCAGATTCCACAGACATATTCCTAAATTTAAACCCAGATATAAATATTTAAGTTCAACAAATAGTTCATCTTACTGAAAAACCCTAGGCTTGGGGTTGGGGGTGGTGGGGAATGTAAGAACAGTAAAAAGGCTCTCAGGACCTGCCTCAGGCTGCTGTCCCCTCAACTCAGAGACGAGAAGCTGCATGTTGGTTTCCCTCAGCTGGCTCCAGGTCATGGTTGGGCCAGACATGATGAGATGAGAGGACCAGGTCCACAACCCAAAGGAGCAATCTGTGATGGAGGAGCCATCCTGCCCTTGGACTAGAACCCCATTTATAGTCCCAGCTGCACCTTCTGGCCCTGCTTCACGCTCTGTTCTCTCGCATCTAAAGGTACTTAATCTAAAGGTTCTGTATCATCATGAGTTTTAAGGTATCAGACAGGTAAGTCCTAGTGTCTGGGACTTACCCCAGGTTGGTCACAGGCCTCTAAGCCTGAGAAACAAGACCAAGGTTTGACTGGAGACCAGCCCACCCTGTGGGGAATCTCTGGGTTCTGGATTGCTGTTCACATCACTAGGAAACCCCTAGAGGTCCCTCCAGGCATAGGACTGAAGAGTCCCAGGAGCTGGAGGAGGGAGAAAAAAGGGAGAGTTGCTAATCATTGGGCATAAACTCTCAATTATGTGAGCCGAGTAAGCTCTAGAGATCTGCTATACAACGCCGTGTATATAGTTAACAATGCTGTGTTGTACACCAAAACATTTGTTAAGAGGGTAGATCTCATCTTATGAGTTCGTACCACAATAAATAAATTTTTTATGATCACAAGTGACTACCAGTTAAGACTTTGTCTTCACCTCCCCTGATAAAGTCACACCCACAGGCACCTATCACTGACAAGATGGAAATAGGGGACATTTATTCCCCTTTAAACTTATTTCCCAACATTAAACCCTCCGCCTGTGATGTTTATCTGTTTATGGTCAATCTCAATAGGAGGATTCTGATTTTTAAAATAATCTTCAGATATATGTTCTTTAAGGGAGACAAACGTAAAATATGGCACAGAAAGCTTAAAAGGAAAAGGACAGAAAAAGGTGTATCAGGCCAATACCAATAAGAAGAAGCTGGCATCAATATATTACTATGGGGAAAGTAAAATTAAAGGAAAACATAACTAAAGATAAAGATAAAGATACTATTAAAAGTTTTTTTAGATCATCAGGAAGATAAAACTATCATGAACCTCTGTGTACCTATCAAATTGACAGATAAGATGATAATTAACAGAATTATAAGAATTAACTTTAGGCTTTTTAAGGCATTATGTATGCCTTAAAATTTCTCATTTTTACTCAATGTAAGGATAATCGCCAAGTGCATGGGCAAATCCATAATCACAGTGGGAGATTTTTATAATGTAGCTCCAGAAACTAGAAAAAAGAAAAGAAAAGAAAATGAACTCCTCTCATGAAAAATTTAACTGTTAAGGAAGAGAGAGATGTAGAATTAGAGTCTAGAAGAAACTATTTCAGGACATGGGCACCTTGAGCACAGGTGCAACCAGGAGGAAGGGCCCTTTGAAAGCTGTGGTTCTCAATTGTGGCTGCAAAATAAAATCACCATGTGAGCACTTTGAAGAACAACTTCGTGCCCAGGCCACAACCTGATCCAATTAAATCAGAACTCTAGGCCTCAGCATTTTTTTAAAGTTCCACCGTGCACCCAAAGCTGAAAACCACTGCTCATGGAAAAGAGAAACTGAGTAGCAGAGAAGCCAGACTGGCTACATAATTTGCAGGGCCCAGTGCATAATGGAAATGTAGACCCCCTTGTCCAAAAATAATTAAGAATATAAAGGCAATGACATTAAATTTGGAACATTAAACCAAATTCAGGGCCCTTCTAAGTCTGAGATCCTGCATAACTGCATAGGTCACCTGCCCAGGAAAGAGGAAAATTGAAGACACAATGTCCAGGAGGCAAATAAATAAAGAGATAGGGGGAGACTTGGGCCTTGAAAACGAGGACAAATTCATACATAAGAAGGAAGAAGGAAAACACAGGTTAGGATGGAGAAACCGTAAGGTGGAAAGAAGCATTAAACAGAATCACATTAGACAGCCTCGAAGTGACAATGTCATTAGCTGAGGGAGGTTTGCAGGTTTGGTTTCCAAGGAGCCACTGTGAAGACTGTCAGAGTTACCAGAAATGAAGAAAAGGAACGTCAAACACCGCCGAGCGCCTGCGTGAGTCCGGGCAATACCCATTTTCAAAGAAAGCAATCGGTATAGTAACATGAATTCCACAACACTGCTCAGCAGCCCAGGACCAGAGAAAACAGAGGGCTGGTCCCCATGAGTGACACAGGTTGTACTCTGCAGAGGGCACTTTCGTTGTCAGTGCTTTGTGATGGCTTGGGCAATTTGGGTGAGAATGGATTTGGCTCCACTCTTAACCCCCATATCTCTTCAACCCATAAACCATCTTCCTACACATCTCTTATGAGTAGGTGTCATCATTATGAAACAGACTTTGCTAAATGCCCATTTACACATGGGACAATACCACCTGACCCAAAACAAATGACAGGTGGTTTAGCAATAAACATATAAATCATACACAAACCCTTTCATAATACACTATACTTCTGTTTCTTCTGTCTTTGTGGTTTACTTCCAACTAAAATATGTCACTAACTTTCTTTTTAAATGTGCATAAAGGCAGCAACTATAAAGCCCATTGACCTTACCTCAGGCTATCCAGCTGATATCCTCTCCATTGACCACCTCCTCAAGAAGAAGCATACCTGGACACTGAATGAGGCAGCTGCTATTAAACATCACGTGAGTACTCACTGTCGGATGTCTCCGCAGAAAGCAGGGACAAAAATATTCTCCACTTCAACACTACAACAGTAAAACCCTGCTCCATATGTCTTTAAGATGACAAGATCATGTCTCATTTTTAACCATTGCAATGACGTTTCTTGCTCTATAATCAAATGGATTCAAATGTTAACTTGTAATTCATCCTGCTGTGCACCTATGGAGCCACACCCAGCATCATTTCTGGGACATTCGTGCTGAAATAGCAACTAGTTAAGAACTAAACTGACAGTCACAGTGAGTGGTGCACTCAGGGAACCATGATGAGTGAAAGCATCTTTGTTATAGCAGCTAAAATAATAAATAATAATAATAGTAATAATAATAATAATAGTTTAAGTGAGCTTCCTAGGTCCCAGGTACTAACTCATTTACTTATTACAGCAATCCTTAGAGGTAGGTACTGTTATCACTCCTTATTATTTTACGGATATGCACAGAAAAGTTAGTGACTTGCCCAGAGGCACACTGTAGGAGGTAATAGAGCCAGAATTATAAGCATGGGCAGCGTGGCTCTAGAATCCACACTTAAAACTCGATCCCACCTGTCTACCTTGTATCCCTGCCTCCTTTGTACTCCACAGAGACAGACTGGGGTGTATTAATTTTATGTCACCTCCCTTCTGCATTTGAGATGAATGATCAAGCTCTCCTGACACTTACTTCCTCGGCCTTCACGATACTGCATCCTCAGTTCTCCTTGTGGCTCTGTGTCCTCTCCCCCTCTCTCCTAGTTCCTGAGTGTTCATCCCTTATGTCCTGATACTTCCGAGTTGTCGAGCCTCATCCTACCACCCTTACTACATACACTCATCCGCTAGGGTGCTCTGTAAACAGTTACCCAGTGTGAACAAAGCGCTGGGAGGGTACCACAGAGGCAAAAAGCACAGTTCCTACCCTCAGTGAGCACAGACTGAGCGAGGAAGACACGGGGAAGGGAATGAGCGGTCGCAATGCGCCGGGATGAGCGGGGCGACAGGTGGGCAGTGCCACGTGCTCCCGTCTCACCACGGCACGTATCCACGCTGGGTTAAAGGGGGCTCCCCCAGCCTGCAGCACCAGGGCTAAGCAGCTTGGGAAGCTCGATGATTGGGCATGCTGTAACCCAGTCACAGCAGAACATTCAGGATCTGAGTGTTAAGGGAAGGGAAAGCTGGGGCGAGTCTTCTTTGAACTACCCGCCTCGGTTCAGCTGTACCCTGATAACTCATAAGTGGGTCACTAGCCTGGTCGCCCTTCCAGTACTTCCGTCTTAGCTCACCGACTGCCTGATGAACATTTTCACCTTGCTGTCTCACAGCACACCGGACTCGACACGTCCAAACCAAATGCATCTGCATCGAGTTGGCTCCTCCTTAGGGACTGCATGTGTCACTACCGCCATCTCCGCAGTCACTGAAACAGGAAAGCAGGAGCCATCGTTAACGTACACATTTTCCTCACTGCTCACACCCACCAGTCACCCAGTCTGGCTACTCTCATTCTCCTGAAGGTGTTTCGTATCTGTGCCCTTCACGCCCCCCTGTCACCCCTGTCTTCACCGAGGCCCTCATTCGTTCTGGCCTGGCCGCCAGCCGCCAGCCTCACGTCCCTCGTAGCTGCTTCCCTCCACTCGTTCTACGTACAGTTGCTTCTGATCTGACGTGAAGACCCAACGATGTCCCTGTCCCACTTAAGAATGAATGCTTCCCCGATGGCGGGTGTTCCAACTGTATTTTCTGCTCCCCACAGCTGAGATACTGGTCTCACTTCCATTACTAACAGTGGCTCACGAGAGCATGATTTTCCCCTGAGGGGAGGGCTCTCCCCAGCCTCCCTGAGACCAAGTCTAAGGGCCTAACTGCAGCAGACAACACTCTGCCTGTCCTGCCTTCATCACTCCCTCCCATTTTAAACTTGACACTTGAGCAATACGAACATGCTTGTACCCTCCCCCGCACCAACTCCAGGATGATTATTGCCTTTGAGCCTTTGCTTATGCTGTCCCCTTTCCCTGGACACCCTCCCATCACCACTTACTCCCTCAGGGTGACCAAATCCTTGAGGACCTACTAAACTCAGCACCTTCTCTCTCTCTCTGCCCTCGGGTGGACTAAAAAGTACCCTTGGCATTCCTATTATATCCAGAGCTTAGCGCCATCCCACATTTTCTCCTTAATATGCTGTGTTTTTAATATTCTTATAGAATTCCTTATTATCTCTATGAAAAGTAATACATTTTTACTGCCCATCAACTCCTAACTCAAAATGTCCTCTACCCAACGTATAAACTCGGTTACTTTCAAGTAGCCTGGGAACATAAAGAACTCTTGGCATATCTAGAACTGTGGTCCACAAATCAAAGATATTTTAAGGTAACCTCTGTAAACTTCTGCTCTCTCACTGCAGGTGAAGAGAGCTGCAGATAACTATAACTTAGGAATTGCCCTTGAGCACCGGAAAGAAATGCTGAACCTCTGGCGAAAGATCCGAGGAGATTTGATTGGAATAGACACTAAAAATGAATCCTTTTATGACACCTTTTCTACTTATACGTGGTCTTGGAATGTTTGCCAAGAATTACTTTCTCCGAAGGATTTAAGGTTACACGATGCCTACGTAAATAGACATTCCTTCCACGGCTCTGTATTCTCTTCCTCTTCGGATACCAGCGAATGCGACACAGAGACAGGAAGGAAAAGAAAACGGGAAGGTTTCAAAGGGTTTCGACAATGAAATTTCTACACGCTCTAAGCGGCTCATTGCAAACTGCTTTTTCACAGATATCAAAATTACGGTTTTTTTGCTTTTGTCTAGTACATTCTTAGCAGCTGGAAATGTTGACATCTTTTGAATTCTGACCAGTAAAAAAGTTTAAGTCATAATATGGTTTCCCTTTTCCTAATGTTTGCTAATAAATAGATGCTCTTCCGGTCTTCCCCTAGCAACTAGCTGAACTCTGCCGCCCCCACCTGGCTCAAAACTGCCTGGGCAGCACTTCACCACACAGGGCTAGGGCTGCCCGAGAGCTCCTAACAGGCCCTCCCAGCAATAAGCATCCGAGTTTGTGGCATTAGGCAAGTTTGTGGCAAGTGGCATTAGCTTCTTCATTTGTGAAAAGTGGCCAGAGGCAGCGGATGCCAATGGCCTTTCAGTTTCAGGGAATAATACCATCCCCCGGGGAATCTGGATCAAATTTGGGTGTTCCCAAGACTCCTTAGCCACACATTTTCAGACCACTCTCTTGGAATACTCTTAAAAATAGCTAATCTCATCCATTACACTTGTTGTTGTCCTTTAATGCATTTAATAAAGAAGCATATGCATAACTATATTATAAGTTTGGGGGGGTTGACATCGTTTTATTGTGGAAAATGTACATACAACTTACTATTTTAATCATGTTTAAGTACATGTCATCCATTGCATTTTTTTCCTTTTAGAAAAAAAAGGCATGTGCCATATTCATGGGGACCGTAGCTTATAATGTAAAATTGTAACATTCCAGGAGAAAGTGATACAGTGAAGGTTCCCAAAACTGTTTAATGAAACAGACTCTGAACTCATTTTGTGTTACCTTGACTGTTCAAAACTGTTTAAATATATTTGCCATTCTTTATAATAATATGATATTGGGGAAAAGAAATAACTTTATAGATAATTGACTGTGTTTTCTAACCAAAAAACAAGATTTGTGGTTTGACAAGAGATTTATTTTGGTGTGGCTGTAAGTGTAACAGGAAATCTAAGAAATACAATTTGGATGCCAAAACATTAGAATTCCTGGAATACCTCCTTGATTCAATAGGATAATAAAACAGTATTTTGAAGTAGATCTGTCCTGGAAAATGCAGTCATACATTCTTTCTGTTAAATTGTCACACACTGTTAGTGACAGTATAAATTGGCATCTCCCTGATAGAACACAGTATAGCAATGGGACTCAGCCATTCATTCACCTATTACTTATTGAGTTGCATGCTGTGTGTTAGATCCTATTCTAGAATCTGGATATACACCAGTGAACCAACAGATAAAATGCCCTGACCTCACAGAGCTTAGTAATAGAGCTAATTATAACCATTGACTCAGCACTTCCACTTCCAGAAATTATTCCTAAAGAAATAATCAGGAATGTAGAAAATGACTCCATTATAAGGATGTTTACTATGTTGAATTTTTAAGTAAGAAACTTAAAAGAAGTCTAAGTGTCCAATAAATCAAGATAAAGCTGTACAAAACAGAGTTGGTAAAATGATGTAAAAGAGTATTTCAAAGGCAAGAGTGGCATTCATAAGCTATTGAGTTTAAAAGCAAGTTACAGGTTCTAAAACTTAATTATGATGGTGATTGCACAAATATAGATTTTTATGAAAACTCATCAAACTGTAGACTTACAATGGACGGAATTAATTGTATGTAAGTTATGCCTCAGTGAAATAGTAAATGGGGGGGCACAAAACAGTTTTTAAAATACCTTAGCTAAAAGTTATTTCTATAAATAAATTAGGGAAAACAAGACTGGAAAGATATAAACCAAAGCGTTTAATGGGTTAAATTAAGGATAGGATGGGATATTTTCTTTTTTTCTTTTGTCTTACTTCTATCTTCTAAGTGTTCTACAACGAACACATTTTTATTTATTTATTTATTTATTTATTTATTTATTTATTATTTTGTATTTTTTTTGCTTTTTGGTATGTGGGTAGCTCCCTGACTGGGAATCGAACCCAGGCCGCAGCACTGACAGCGCCAGCGCACATCTTTATTTTGCAATCAGAAAAAAGCCAGAAAGCTGTTTTAAAAATGAAAGCTTATTCACTTTTATCTAGGGCTGTTATAAATGCTGTCCAGGTTCTGCGAAACCCTAAGGAGAGGAAATTAGGACACCAGCGTGCCTTCCCCGACCTCTCAGTTCCAGATCACATGCTTACACAGACCAGAATTTCCACTGACTGGAACTGAAAGAAAAGCAATTAACTACGCCCCCGTCCCAGTTGACAACCAAAGCAATAATCCAGACTGGGAGTCCTTAATCTTTCACATCCTTTGACCCGCCATGCCACCCGCTGAGCTGAAGGAGTTCTCACTACTCACCAGCAGAGGGCCCCTTAGCTCCTCTGAAACGCAGGGCTGCCTGTAGTCGGTATAAAGTCAGAGGACTCACAGTCGTGTCTTCCGAATTTCTTCTAAAAAATTATTTTAAGTGCTTTTTAAAAGATGAAGAAAAAGTTGTACAGGTCAACCAAATGAAATTGTATAACAGTTAAGTTTAGGACGCTTTATTTCACATCTTAAATAAGGACCAAGTTGTTTGATATTTTAAATGACTATTGGAACTAATAAGTAACTCCAAGTGAAGACGGAGTGAGCTCTCTACAAAAAATCCCACGCAGTGGGATTGTTGATTGGAAGCACTTAACAGCTTTTGGTGTGGTGAGAAAAAAGACCTGTAGATGAGAGAACAAGATGCCAAGAATAAATATAAATCAACCATCCTATCTGCAAACAGTTGGCCGAGATGCAAGAAATACTTGTCCTTACTATTCGGAATGGAGGTTTCGTTAAAAATGTTTCAAAAGACCATGACAATGGCAAAAGTATTTTGCGTTCAAAGAAAATACAAGTTCTTTACTATCTTATCTTTTTAGAGTCCCTTGTGTATTTTTCTTCGTGATTAGAGCGGGCTAGGGGATTGTTCCCATTTCTTCGCTGGGAAAGGTACAGGATCTCTCATCGCTCCCCCGATTTTTGCCTACGGAAAGAATCTGTGCGGAGTAAATGATCATTGGTTATCAGCGTACCGCCTGGTACTGCACTGTTCTAGTAACTAACTTTTTCCTTTTTCTTTCAAATGGTAGTCATCACGCTTCTCGAGGTCTTCTTAACTAACCTGATTCTGACAGCATACTGTCTTCAATCTAGGATTACTGTGAGAATCAGTTTGTAGTAATTATCAAAATAAAAATATAAGGCTGAAATGCATTAATATTACAAATTATATGTGTAGATACTATCTTGATTGTGCGAATAAGCTCAGGCATGAGTAAATCAGAAAGGTAGATGGTTATAAAAAATTTTTTAACTTGTCCTTGGTTATTCTATTGGATTTAACGAATAAACTCGTGTTCTCGGAATTCATATCCTCCCCCCAGAAAAAGTGTGAATACACACACACACACACACACACACATAGAGTATATATACACACATATGCTTATATATGTAGATATCATAGCTTTTCACACTATGATAATCTGAGTATAGAAATTGGAAAACTACCCTATTTCCTTCCGTGCTTGCTACCTTCCTCAATTCTTGCCATTAGCTCTAGAGTGGAACTAAGTACCCTTAATTCTTGAAGTGGTTAAAGACTTCTCTTGTCTTACAACTTGAGGAAAACGGGGGAATTTGTTAGAGGATCCCAGCATTGTAAGAAAGCTAAAGTGGAACATCTTCCACTTTCTTGCAGGGCCATGCACTTCCCTAAGGTAGAACGATTCCGGGGCAAAACTCTGCCAGCGTTCCCCGATCCAGCGCCCGCCAACCCCGACGGGGCTTTAGAGCCACTCGGCAGCCTGAGCCATCCGGCCCCGCCCCGCCCCGCCTTCGTCTTTCCCGCCCTATCCCCGCGCCTTCAGGAAGTGGGCGTGGCCCGCAGGAAGTTCTCGCGCTACGGAAAGGTAGGCATTTCCGGTTCCGGTGTTATGGCCGCCTCCTTCGGAGAAGGCGCTCCCGCGGAGGCAGACGAAAAGAGGCAGCAGTTCGGAAGCCGGTTTCTGAGCGATCCAGCTCGTGTCTTCCACCACAACGCCTGGTAACTGCCCTTCCCTCTCCCGGCCTGAGGTTCGCCCTCTGTCTCGTCGCCCTGGAGCGCTCCAAGCAGCCCTTGATCGTCAGCTACGGGTCCCGTTGCCCTACTCGAGGCGCTCTGCTCCCACGGGAAAGGCGCTTCGAGGTCAGTGCCTCACCCAGCCCATAGTTGGCACGTGAGGTCCCTAAGCGTCCTGTTTGATTTTCCCCAGGGACAATGTGGAGTGGTCGGAAGAGCAGGCCGCGGCCGCGGAGAGGAAAGTGAGGGAGAACAGTACTCAACGGGTGTGCCCGGAGAAGCAAGGTGCGACCAGCGGGTGGGGTGGGTGCTCAGTGGTATCCACCGCCAGCGTACTGCTGGACACGCTCTCCCGGAGACCAGAGAACCGAGGCCGCCCAGAGCCTTTGTTACTGGACTGATACCCACCTCGGGGGTAGAACGGGAGGGAGAGGGGAATATGCAAGGATGGAAAAAGGCTACACCGTAAAATCCTGTTGGGCATAAAGAGTGTTTTGTTTTGGGTTGATAGTATTTTCTAGTTAATGTTACTAGGTCTATATCAATATGGCTGGCCTATGGCAGCTGCCACACGATCGATCATCTTGGGATGTACTTTCTGCATGGTAAGACTTTGCCTGAGGAAATGTTGCCTTTGAAGCCCGTCTTAATAGCTAACCACTAAGAATCTAAATATTGTTGAGGGAGGGGACTAATGACTGATGAATTATGTGTCTCTTCCTTGTGTAATGGCTATGAGTAGGTAGGGCTTCTACCAAGGAAAGATGGATGAAGCAGAGTGGAGGTTAATCTGGCCAAAGAAAAAAAGAGGCCACTTCTAGAGAGGCAAAATGTCCTTAGATTCTAAAACTAGGACAAGTTGGGTCCATCTCCTAAGGGACTGTTGAAGGTAGGACAAGAAGTTGCGGAGTACTACCCACTGAATGAGTTTTGTACAATTAGAGATTCCAGTTACAAAATATTTACCTAGTTTCACAGAGTAGATCAAAGTAAGTCAAAGTTGAAAGGGATTTTGAAAATCATGTAGTCCAATATCCTCTTTTCACAGTTAAAGAAACTTGGACCACAGGACTTAAGTGCCTTGCCTAGAGGTAAGCAGTTAGTAGTAGCAGTGGTGGAACTAAAATCCAATATTTTAGGTTTTTATTCTTTCTACTACACTAGTCAAGGTCCTGTATTGGCAAAGAGCAGAAATCTGGGACTACCTTGACCACCTTAAACAACAGCTTTTTTTTAAACGGTCCACACTTCTTTAGTATCTCCTGTCCTCTACCACCAAAGGTCTTCTCATCTAAAGACATTTTTTCTTCATCAGCATTTTCGATTTTCCTTTTAGTTTTCTTTCCATTTTTAGTATCTATTAGCAGTAGAATCTATTTCTGGGCTTCTATGAAGAATCAGACAGAGGAACACATTTGAAGAGCTGCCTGTATCAGAACCATTGAGTTCACATGGACAAGAACCTTGGACATTTAGCTTGTAAAAAAGAATATTTAGAGAGGAAAATAACTGCCCTTCAAACATGGAAAAGTTGTTTTGGGTGGTCCTGAGAAGTGGTAGGACCTTTTGATCAGAAGTGATCAGACAGACTTTTATGCTTGCCATGACAGTTTTCTAATAGTTAAGTGTCACCCAAAGATGTGGAAGAAGAATGAAAAGGTAGTAAGTTCTTAGCAGAAGTTGGACTCCGTGGAAGGACAAGCTATAGAGGGGATTCAAGTATGATAGATGGTAGAGCTGAAAGATAGCTCTGAGGCTATGGCTCTCCTTGTGGATACTTTTAGTATAAAATGACATTTGGTGGGAGTTCCCTGATGGTGTAGTGGCTTAAGGCTTCGGTGCTGGCGCTGTCAGTGCTGCGGCCTGGGTTCGATTCCCAAACAGGGAGCTACCCACATACCAAAAAGCAAAAAAAAAAAAAAAAAAAAAAAAATGGTAAAGCAGAGTGATAATTGACATTAGATATAAATAAAACACTTTTTTTCTTAAATATTTACAGTTGATTATGAGATCAATGCCCACAAATATTGGAATGACTTCTACAGAATTCATGAAAATGGATTTTTCAAGGACAGACATTGGCTTTTTACTGAATTCCCAGAGCTGGCACCTAGCCAACACCAAAATCACTTGTCGGATTTGCTCTCAGAGGACAAGAGGAGTCAGGTTTCTGAGTGTAGAAGTGAGGATGGACCTGGTTTCATAACAGAACAGCATAAATGCTCTTCAAGCAGCTTTGGACATGAAACACAGATCCTTCCTGTAGAAGAGAATGTAACTCAGAAACTCAGTCACCTGGGAATCCGTGCTGATGAGTTTCCTGGATCTTCAGCCACCTACCGAATACTCGAGGTAACCTCCCTTTACTGTCCTGGTAGTGGGGTTAGTGAAGTTGTTGCACTGTGCACCTGGTCAGTATGGGGGGGCAGACCACAAAATGACTTGTGTCTGATGAAGCTGACTAGACTTGACCCTCATGTTGGCGTAGAATCATCTCCATTTTTGAAATGCCTTAAATATGAACCAAGATATCTGGTGGTTATGGCAAGCAAAGATCAGCCGAGGTTCTACCTGGGAACATCTTACATCCAGAAGTTGTAGGTTGTGCTACACCTGACATCTGGTAAAGAGCCCAAGTCACAAGACAACTTCTGTTATCTCTCTGCTAATATAATTATAAAATGGGGAAGTTAGTTGGGATGGTGACTGCTTCTCAGGTGCGGGAGAATTCTTGTCTTCCGAATTTGGCTGGTGTTGCACAGGCAAGGCTGGACCTATCTGGGTGGATACTCTAATGTAAATTCACAAATGGTGACTACACACGCCACTGGAAGCTCATTAGCCTTGGGATTGAGTCCTGTGACATGACTTTGTACTAGTCCCTTACCCTCCCCAAGCAGAACAGGACTTCTGCCTCTGTCTCTGCCTCATAGTTTTTATAAGGACTAATTGAGATAATGTATATAAAATGACTAAGAATATTGCCTGGCACATAGTAAGCCCTTAGTAAATGGTTTTATCATTACCACACCCAGCATTGTATTTGGGACAGTATAACCATGATTCCCTTTTCATGAGTGTTTCAGCCCAGTCTATTAGAAACATTTTTCTATGATAAAGTGGATTTCAGTAAGAAATTATTTCATCTACAGGATTATTTGCTAGCACTCAAAAAGCACAGTCAGTTCATGTCTTTTTCTCTGCTAATGAAAACGCACACTCTTTTATGGCTACTTTAAGACTTCCTGAGGTCAAGGTCAGGGAAGGTCATAGGTACTATTTAGCTCTGGTCACTACATCTTCCCTAACACAATTCAAGCTTATCTGTTGTTGATGATTTATCTAGTTTCAGGGAATCTTTGGAATGTTCTGTGATTAATAGTTCATTTCTGTCTGCAGGTTGGTTGTGGTGTGGGAAACACAGTTTTTCCAATTTTGCAAACTAACAAGTGAGTATGTTATAAAGTAACTGTGACAGCAAAGTGGAGAGCAGTGGGAGGTTCTTTCCCGAGAGTCTTACCTCATCAGTGTAAAACTGTGGGTTACAGGAGGTTTAGATTTCTACCTTGTCCATTTATGGATTATTTTGGTTTAATTTCATTTATAAGTTACCTTTGTCATCAGGGAAATTAGTGAGATTTTTTAAACCTGTTACATTGTTAATATAGGGTACCTCTGATATTTTAACTCTGCTACACAGTAAAGAGAGTAAACATAATCAGTTGTAACATCATTCTGTTGTTTCTGCCCATCTCAGTGACCCAGGACTCTTCGTTTACTGTTGTGATTTTTCTTCCTCAGCTGTAGAACTTGTCCAGGTAAGTGCAGTAGCTCCCATCAGTGATTTCCACTGGTTAAAGGGAAGGGGGCTCCTAAAAATCCAGGTCCCTAACTAATTTTCTTACTGTACTTGGGTTTGAAAGCAGATTTACTGAAACAGCTTGGAGTCAAGGAAAGGGCCAAACACAAATACAGAATCTGCTACTTGCCAGCTGTGGAACTTTGGGCTCTCTTGACCTCTCCAGACTTCTTCTTTTTTTTTTTTTTTCTTAATTCATTTTTATTGTTAGACTTATTGGGATGACATCTTCCAGACTTCTTTTTTAAGGATTGAAATGAGATGATTTTTTTCAGTCAGGGTTTTTTGAGTTGCACGTTACAGAAACATTTAGATAAACCTAGCCAACCAAGTGGAATGTCCCAGAACCTAAGAGCATAAAGTGTAGCCAGGACTGGAACTCAGCCCTGATGCCAAGTCAGGTTGGCAGCCGGTGAGATGTTGCCGCCCCCTCCTATCACCACACCTCCCTCAAGTTCATGGTGCCTTCCTCTCATTGCCCAGTGCTCATTTGCCTTTTCTATTTGTTTTCTTTTTTCAGACTAGCTTTCTGTAGTAGGTGTTCCTGGTTTTGCACGTGACCCAGACATGCTTGCCCCTCCCAGACCTTTATAGGTCTCCCTTTGTTCAAGTGTTTTCAGATCTTCACCAGAATGACTGTGTCCCTTTTCCAAAGTCCCCAGTGAGAATCTGGTTGACCCGCCCAGCTGATAATGTATTTGCTCTTCTTGAATTAGCTGTGGTCCGGGAGGAATAAAGTCACTTCTGGAGAAGATAGATGGGGAAAGGGAAGTTAACCCTAAAAGGTATTTGTTATAGTAAGTTAAATTTTCCACATTTAGAGAAGTAGACTTTCCTGGAGAATTCTCTGATCTTTATAATACCCTGTAGTTGTATTGGCAGTTGTTTTAAATCGTGCTTTTTCAGTATGTTTTTGTCTGCTTAGAAGGTTTTTCTTTTCCCTCTTGGTCACGTATCTTCCTGGTCATTTTCTAATCCTCGGATCTAAGTCTGCATCAGAATAAAGAATGAAAGGAGAGGAATGGGGAACATGCCCGTGTAAAAGCACCAGTTCGGTTCCACAAGCTCTTCACTAGACTTGTTCCTGACTCTCAGCCTTTGAGTAGGAATGTGTGTGCCCTAGTGATTAGAGCCCTTGTCCCTCCAGGGAAGTGACCGCAGACCACCTGAAGTGAGGTTAGTTTTCCTTGAGGCTCTGATCATTTTCTAACCCCCGCATCTCTCCCAACTGTCTGCAGACACATTCAGCATATGACCCTTCCCGGTGTTTCGCCTTTGTTCACGATTTGTGTGATGAAGATGAGAGCTACCCAGTCCCCAGGGATAGTCTTGATATCATCATCCTCATATTTGTTCTTTCAGCAATTGTTCCAGACAAGTAAGTTTTAGATCCTTAACAAGTAGTGTGACAAAAACAGAGCTTTGGTCAGGGACCTTGACATCACAGTTGGGCCCTAAATAAAAAGGATGTTCTGATAGACAGGAAGAAGCCACTCTCCATCCAAAGTGATAGAAGCGTCTCAGCCATTTTTCTAAATTTGTCTTCTAGTCCAAAGTCTGTTTGTACCTTTAAACCTCTGCTTGTTGATTGCAGTAGTTGGTTCTTCTTTTCATTTTTGTGGATTAAAATCCCCAAAAGAATGGGGGAGTAGTTGTTAATGGGCATGTGGAGAAATTCCCTGTTGATTAACCTCAGAGCATGCTGTTTTCGAACTGAGTGTGCTCTTGGGTAACAACTCATTATTGGCCCTTTTAAATGCTTTAAATCAGGGGTGTCCAAACTTTTGGCTTCCCTGGGCCACTTTGGAGGAGGAATTGTCTTGGGCCACACATAAAATGCACTAACACTAATGATAGCTGATGAGCTAAAAAAAAATGTCCATAATTTTTGTAATGTTTTAAGCAAGTTTACAAGTTTGTGTTGGACCGCATCCAAACTGTCCTGGGTTGCACGTTGGACAAGCTTGCTGTAAATCAAGGTTATTAACAGCACAGAATTTAGAGTGAAGCTTTACTCAGGTGTTCTCTGATGCTTAACTTCTGTGGAAAATTAAAGTACAGTGGAATTCCATAAAATCAAATTTAAATAAAAGGAAATTCAGTTGTTGAACCCTAAAAGATACTGTTAAAGCCTCATGGACGTAGGCAACCTGTCATCCTGGTGAAATACTGTCTCAAGAAAGCAGTGTTGGTTGGAGACCCAGGAGAGTGATAGATTTTCTTAAGCCCACATTTCTCTGGAAGACCAGAGAGTCTCCGGTGCTGCAGTAAATACTCAGATTCAAATACCTCGGCAAGACCATCTTGACTTCTACAGAAGGCTATCAGACAGAAGCTGCAGGCACCTGGAGTGGAGGGTCACACACCTTTTATCCCTAATGCAAGCTTTGTTAGACCTGGGTCTTACCTGTTGACTAGGGCTTCTTAAGACCTCACACTCTTAACCTGACCAAATTGGCTATTTTATATTTTTATTTCTTGAGGGGGAACGTATAAGGGAGTTGCAGGGACAAAGGAATTCCAAGGCAGGCCATGTGACCTTTGTGTAAACAGGATGAGTTGGGGGAGAGGATAGGGGCCTGCTCTGAGGTAGATTCCTAAGGTGGGTTTCTAAGTAGAGAGGTTATGCCCTTATTTGGAAGAAAAGACTTACATTCTTACAGGGTGCAGTCAAGGCCGATGGAGAGCAGTCCAAAGGGCCTGGTATATGGTTCTAAACATTAATAGCTGCAGAAGTTTAGATGCTACAAACTTCTAAAAATGGATATAGACTGAAACAAAACATTAAAATTAAAAATTGATTATTCAGTATTTAAATAGACTTTCAAATCTGTTTTTGTAAGTTGGTAGCATTTGTACTTCTGAAGTTGATGAAGATAAAACCTGTACCAAGCCTAGGTATGAGAAGCACTCTGCCCTAGTTACACATTTGCATACTGATTATCACCAAGTACCTCTTAAGTTCTCAAGGTTCAATCTTTATTTAACAAATGGAAAGGTCAGTCTGTATTCAAAGAGCTTGGGTGGGCCTAGGGGGCAGGCAGATGAGCATGCTGGCTTCCTCTCGAGGCTCCAGAAGGAGTAGGAAGTGAACCAGGCCAAATGCCTGTTACTTCCCCCAGTGGAGCTGTAAGGCAGAAACAAGTTATCCTCAGGGCTCTTCGGCTAAAGGCAGTGGTTGAAGCCACAGTTGTGAGCAGGCTGCAGAAGGCACATCAGAAGTTTGGATTGTGCTCCCAATCTAACCGAAGAAAGAGCAGAGGATCTAACATTTCAGGGTTAGGATGTTCTTGGACTGTGCAGGGATTTGTGGAAAGGAAAAGGGATCCAGCCCTTTAAGAGACCTGATCTTCATCCCCTGTTGCCCCTCAGGATGCAAAAGGCTATCAACAGGCTGAGCAGACTTCTGAAGCCTGGAGGGCTGATGCTTCTGCGAGATTATGGCCGCTATGACATGGCCCAGCTTCGGTTTAAAAAAGGTATTTTGCTACTATGGTCAAAACAATGGTGTTGCCATCAGAACAGACAGATCAGTGGAATACAATAGACACCTAAAATTATATCTCCATACATAAAGCCACTTGAAATAGAGCAAGGGTGGTCTGTTTTTGAAGACTTAGTTTTGTTTTGTTTTTTATGGGGGGTGGGGGAGGGGGAAGAGGGAGAAGAGGGAGAGAGCCTTGGAGACTTTTATAATCTAGGTACAGTAGATTCTCCGTTAACCAGAATTCAAAAAAATTTTGCTTGACAGTGCCAGTTGTTTTCAGTTCTGGTTAACGGAGAGTCTACTTACATTTATCCAGCATCTACCAGTGCCTGTGGGTGCCCATAAACTGAGAGTCCACTGTATTAGGGAGGTCTTTTTTAACTAAGGTACTTCTAGAGGAGCTATTTTCTAAAAAAGACATTGGATTGCATAAATAAATTTAAATGTGGTCTGAGAAAAGATTCCATTAAAAGGTTAAAGACAAGTATTTCTGGTGCATGAACAGATAAAGACTTAATAACTATTCTCTTCAAGGGGCTGTTGGCAAATTGATAAGAAAAAGATCGGCGACCCACCCAAAAGATAGTGAAGGAGTTTATCTCAGAGTTGCTTGACAGAGCACGTATCCAAGTGGCAAAAAAAAACAAAAAAAAAAACTTCAAGGATATAAAACTTAGAATAAGATAACAGTTAAACCAATTGCTGGCCAATTCAAAGAAAGAGATAATGCTCTTCCATTACTGGTAGAAATATGAATTGTTACAGCCTTTTAAAAAGTACTCCAGATTATCAGTTCAATCCAACAGTCATTTTGGGAAGTCTTCAAGAGCGAATCCGACCCATAATATATGCATAAGCAAAGTCTTAGAAACGTAGTGAGCGCCACTGGGTAGGGGGCTGTTGTGCCTGCCACGTGAGGTAGACCCCTGGTCCGGGACAGGGGCATTGCATTACCAAGCGAGAAAAACAGTGTTGCAGATGAGTATCTTAAACTTAATCCCGCACGTAATAATAGCTGGGACGAAATACACAGGTGTAAGTAAGTAAGAAAGATTATATTGACATTCAAAAGGCGAGGGACTGCACACCATGTTGTTAAACGAAGGCGGGAGGCTCAGCAGCAGCAGGAGAGGGTGTCCAGGATAAAAACAGTCTGTGTTATGCATGAATGTGGGCATAGACACATGGCCAGGCATGCTAAGGACAGTCACCAAAATGGCATTGGTGACCATCTTAAGTTTCCTTTCCTTACATTTAGCTATACTGCTTGATTTTTATTTTTTCTCCTTTTTTTTTTTTCTTTTTTACAAAGAGTAGGTGGTGTTTCTTTAATTAGGGAAAGGAGAAAAACACAACCTGTTGCAGCATCAGAGAGATCTCTAGAACAGGGGGGCTGAGAATCTAGCACTGCGGTTTGCATCTGCCCCTTGGGCTGCTCTTCTCCAAAGCACTGTTCTTTGTGGGAGAGAAATTGCAGATTTCTGCTGAGTACCAGGCATAACCAAGAAAATTGTCTTCTCTGCCCAAGAGGTTGATACCTGGTGTACACTTGATTGACAATGCAGTTCAAACAAGTGACTTATGTTTCTCTGATTTTCACCACGTCACGCTGCAGGGCAGTGTCTGTCTGAAAATTTCTACGTGAGAGGCGATGGCACCAGAGTTTACTTCTTCACACAAGGTTTGAAGCCACTCATCTTCGTTTATGCTCACCCGCCCAAGGTGCCGCGTTGGGCGTCCTGTGTACCTTCAGCAGTGAGCCCACCCGGCCCTCCCGCCCTTGGCAGCCTTTTCCCGCCCTTCCCCATCCCTCAGCCAACCCGAAGCGCTCCCGGCCCCCACGTGGGCCCAGGCCTTCGCCTTGCTCTCCCGCAGCCCTTCCTCTCTGTGGCGCCCCCCCCCCCCCCCCCCCCCCCCCCCCCGGGGCCCCCCCCCCCCCCCCCGCCCCGGTTCAGAGTGGAAAACCAAAACCAGGCTGTGCTGGGAGATCCCCCGCTGCTGCTTAGCCCTCCCACTGGGTTGTGCCTGAGGTGCACGTGCGTGAGGGGGACTCCCCGTTACTGGGGCTCTCGTACCGCCCAGAACTGCTCTGCTGCTCGCTTGGCTGCAGTTTCCTCCCCCACCGCCGCTGAAAGAAGGCTCCTTCCTGCGCCCTTTGTCAGACCACACACTTTTTTGAGCCTTTGGTTAGTGATGGAACCTCTCCCCTAAAAAACATAGCTTTGACATATACATGTAGATCTTTGCATGTATTTTAAGATGTCAGAGAGCCCTTTGTGAACATCCCTCCCCATCAGCTGAGTCTTAGGGGAGCTGTCCTTCTGGTTCCAGACCGCCGTTTCTGGACGGTTTGGCTTCTGCCTAAACGTGAACTTGCTCTTACCGAGCCACTGCTGCGTTTAGAGCTGAACAGCCCCACTGGAGCCACTTAAAGTGTGTAAATAGTGACGGCAGTCTCGGGGAGCTCCGGTTCACGTGGGAGGTGGTAGACGCTGTGCTTTTTCCTCAGGAAAACATGTAAACATCTCTTTTCCAAACTAGATGAACTGGACACACTTTTCACTACTGCTGGTCTGGAAAAGGTTCAGAACCTGGTGGATCGCCGGCTGCAGGTGAACCGAGGGAAGCAGCTGACCATGTACCGAGTGTGGATTCAGTGCAAATACCGCAAACCTCTTCTGTCCGTCACGAGGTCCTAACGTGAAGGGGGCTCACGGGGGCACCTTTCAAAGAACACCCACAAATGGTGTCTTGTTGATGTTGGACAGATCAAGGACTCAAACAAACTTGAGCCTTGAACCTAGGAAAAATGACATTTTATCAGGATTCTAACAATTTTGCTTCCCATATGTGAAGCCCTTTAATAATAGACTTTTCTCAAGTTTTTTCTTACTTTGAGATCTCAGAATCTTGCCATTTTGTATTTTATCTTAATTGCTGAAATATTCATGGGAATTAGGGATTTAAAAACATCAAGAATTTATTTTCATGTGAAAGTATCAAATATGATAAAGTGTCATTTGACTAAGTTTCATGAAAAATTATTTGGGACTTCATATACCTGGTTCCCCTTGAAGTAACCTATGTGTAAAAAGTAAAAGCATCTTCTTCACTTTTAGCGAAGTTGTCTTTTTTTATTGTGCCCTGAAATGCCTGACCCAAGAAATTGAGAGAGCCTTATTTCAGCCACATGACTTCTGAAAACGATTATCATTTGTATTTATGTTCTGCTTTTTTCAGTTACTGCTTTTACATGTTTCTACCTTGATTATCCATAAGTTATATAATGTCATCTTAATTTTACCAAGCAAAGAATTTTAATTCTTCCTACATTTTGTATTTTCATCTTAAACTTAGATATTCTCATTATAGTTTTAGCAGCTTAGTTATATATGTGAAAAGACAAGCAGTTTTTTATTAATTCCAAACTCAGAAAACTATCTTACACAAATAGTTTTTTCTGAATTATTTTTAAGAGTTAAGTTGCAAGGTGATGTCCCAACACTTCTACATATTTTAATGTATAATTCTGGTTATGGGATGTTTTTTAATATCATCAAATAAGTCCATCAGAAGTAGAAATTTACATGAAAACACTGCCATCCACAGATAACCAAGTTTGCCCAATCCCAAGATATCCTTTATCACTGAAAAAAAAAAAAAAGCCTTATTGTTGCATTTAGTAGTCATGTCTCAGCCTCCTTCAGTCTGGAATGATACTTCAGGCTTATTTTTATGACCTTGACGTTTGAAGATTACAGGCCGTTTTACAGACTGCCCCTCAACTGATTTTATTGACGTTTCCTCATGATTGGGCACCTCTTTGGCAAGAACTCAGAAGTGATGTGCTCCTCCCATTGCTTCCTATTGGGATACATGCTTTTGAATTACCTTATTATTGGTGATGTTAAGCTGGGTCATTTAATTGAGGTGGCTGCAGGGATTCGCCGCTGAAAAGTTACTAGTACTTTGGGACTGGTAAAACCCCTCGGTTTTAGCATCTTTGCTGTTTTCTTGACTGAAGACTGATGGTGGCCACGGTGTTTTCACAACTCCTACATGTATTGGTTGGCATTCATTAAGGAAGGCTTTCTCTTAGTTCATTTACTTAATACGAACTTGGGGATTTTGTTTTTATTTTTTATTTGTTTTTTAAATTTATTTTATTTTATTTATTTATTATTTTTTTGTTATGTGGGTAGCTCCCTGGCTGGGAATCAAACCCAGGCCGCAGCATTGACAGCGCCGAGGCCTTAGCCACTGCACCACCAGGGAACTCCCAGATTTTGTTTTTAATCAGTGATTATATACTATCATTTTGATACATGAATCAGCCATTTCCCCCCAAGGATTTCTGGTTTCCTTGAGTAAAGAGAGTTACTTAGAGACCAGGCTAAATGTGCTCATTGCTATTGGGGTGTTCCTGTTCCCAGGCCTCCTAAGCAGATGGAGCTGAGGGATAGGAAAAACATCAGTTTAGGTCATTACCAACAGCACAGGATTTATTCTAGTTTTGTCTCTCCTTTACTTGTAGTTCCCTTTTCCAGCAATCCCAGCTCCTGTGATCTTTATTCTGTTGGGCCAGTTCTCTCATAACCATTCTTTTGCCACCACTCACACATGGATGCCCTTCTCGCCCATCTTGGGCTCTGACACCCCACTCCAAGCCACTGTTGCCTCCACCTCCTCCTACAGACACCCTCCTCACCCTGCCCTGGGTCCAATACCCCCATGGGGCCACCATCACCCAGCCCTCTGCCCCTAGGCTAGCGTCCACCGAGCTCTGCTACACCTAATGAGTTTTGAAAGGTGGGAGGGAAGGAGGAAGGGAGCACTGGTTTCCATTGTGCTGCATTTATTTCAAAGGAAAAATATGGGTCAGTGGAATTGTATTTACCTTTTGAAATGAACAGATACATTTAACTCCAGCGGTCCACTAAAGACCTTCCTCTGACATCTGAAACATTTCAAAGCAACAGGAACAGTTCGTATTCCGTCTTCCTGACACTCAGTGTGGGCCTTGGGCTTAGGTAAAACACTTGAGCCTTTTCCTGCCCCTTGCTCCCTTCTGCCATCTGCTAAGCTCTCTCCCTTGGGTCTCTGACTTTCTATCAGGCTAACTTGAACCCCCTAAGGGACTTTGCATAATCTTTCAGCCTTAGAATTGCTGATGATGATCAAAAGACAGTTAAACATGGTCAGGGTAGATTTCAAGTATGACCGCTCAAAAAACTACATATGACTCTCCAGACTAGCAACCTGACTCCGAATGGTATCTCTTGATAATTTTAACACAAAAAAAAAAAAAAAAAAAAAAAGTGCTGCGTTAGCTGGGGAGGTAACTACCTCCACGTGTGAAACTGCTCAGGAAGTTGTGTGGCTTAGATTCGAGTCTAATAGAGAAATGTTTCTGAAACTGACTGATGCTTCTAAGTGGTGTTAATTTGGCTGACGAGGTCAATTCCATGTGGTTTGAAAAATGGAGGACTGTTTCATCTGAGGCAGGTGCCCTGGGGCTGTTGGAATGCGGCCCGGGGGCGGTGCCCAGGGTCAGGGTGTAACGTGATCACCCAGAGAGCTTGGTCCTTACACCGCAGGAGGGGGTCAGCTCTGATTCTGTGTAGTTCACCTTGAGCCTGGCCTCTGCTGATGCGTCAAACCTCTGTTTTTGCAATGGGTCCGCTACCTGCCCATGTAAATCCATATTCTCTTGGGCTCTGGTTGGAAAATAAGGGCCTTGGAACCTTCGTAGAAAAAGGAAAATCTCAGGGACTGAGACATCCTACTTTCCTCTCATTGGTGCCTCTCTTTGCTTAAAGACAGTACTTTAGTAAATAGTGAGGAGTTCTATCTGTGGCTTAAAAGAGGAGCTCAGGACAAACAGCTTCTTTCACTCTGTTCACAAAGGCCTGTTCTTTG
The DNA here is from genome assembly GCA_004026885.1 of Lyroderma lyra. NCBI lineage: Eukaryota > Metazoa > Chordata > Mammalia > Chiroptera > Megadermatidae > Lyroderma > Lyroderma lyra. The sequence goes on from PVJL010008519.1 coordinate 37,145, forward strand.
GTTTGTGGCTGCAGCTGCTATTTTCAGAGCCCGGCTGCATCGATGCATTACAGATTTTTGTATGTTCCCTAATTTGGTGTGCAGGTTATACTTTGAGAGATGGAAGAAGGGCTGATGGTGAATTTCACAGGTAAAAAGCACTGAAATGGCCCATTAGTTTATTTCGATGAATTTCTAGGTTCAAGATGGACATTGTCTCTTGACTGTAGTCAGTGGACTGCACTGCTTGACCAAATGATAGGACAGATAGCCACAATCAGATCCCGTGCTCCAGTGGGGGACCCTGAGACACAGTAGCCAGAAGCTCTGCCCAAAAGCTCGAGCTTGATATCTTCACCCTGAGGTGAGCCCCAAATTGCATGCATTCATTCATTCCACACCTCCCTTTCTTTGAGTTCGGAGTTCTCCATGAAAACTTACAATATCCTTAGAAGGAGCCAGGCTTTAAACATTAATCAGCAACAGCATGTTAGAGAGACACCTCCAAGGGCGTGGGCAGAGCTGGAGAAAGCCCTGACGTACCTTGCTCTCGGTAAGTCCCCCACAGCTCCCTCGGCCCTGCTTCCCATCACTCAATATGTATTGAGTGATGAAGGCTGGCACTCAGTGGGGCTCACTAAATGATGAGTTCCTTGGGGGAACTTTGTATTCTCAACACTTAACACAGGACCACAGCACCTGGCCCGCGGCTGGGTCCCAACGAATGAGGATTGAATGACAATCGCCTCTTCCTACCCCGCCCAGTATTCGCCTGCCTCCTGAGACACCCACAGACACAGTTTGCCTTTAGCTTCAGAAGACCACAGTGTACAGGGCTATGGATGCAAGTGTCAGCAGCTCAATCCAGCTTCAATGAGAAAACGGAAGGTAGAAGGAGACAGTGTCTCGTGGACCTCCAGCACAGAAAGGTAGAGAGGCCTCAGAAGAGCCCTAGGAAGTGTGTGCTCACCACCACTCCCCCCACCCCAGCTCTCTAAGAACCTTCTCTCTGCTTCTCAGTCCACTTCTAGGAAGTGACCATGACCTAGCTCCAGAGGCTTAATGTCTCAGTAATACAGGCATGGGGCGGGGGGGGGGGGGGGGGGGGGGGGGGGGGGGGGGGGGGGGGGGGGGCGCGGGCGGTGGGGCAGTGGTATGCACATTTAGGTGTCATGGGTTTCCTTAAAGTCACAGCTCATCTTTATCCACATCCAAGTACCATCATAATTTACTTGATCTTTTAAAATGACTTACATTCTTTCATTTTTTTTATCTTTTTTTTTTTTTCTAGTATGTGGGTAGTTCCCTGGCTGGGAATCGAACCCAGGCCGCAGCGTTGACAGCGCCAGCGCTGAAGCCTTAGCCTCTGCACTACCAGGGAACTCCCACATTCTTTAATTTTAAAGGAAACTGTATCACTATATCACTGCTATAAATATAAAATAATATCACTTGTCATAAACAGAAGGTATTTAAAAATAAATAGATACATTGAAAACAAAAGAACATTGTAAATTAGGGCTGGGTAAGACGTCGATCATGGTCCACGAGTGGACCGCCAAGCAGTTTTGGGGTGACCCCCCTGAATAATAAATAGCTAGGGGACCGCAACACTTAGAGAAGTAGCCCTTGTCCTGCAAAAGTCTGCCCGGGCCTGTTATAAGCTCTGGCTGGGTCCCATTGCCAGCCAAAGGCTCTGAGCTGCAGGCCTAGAAACAGCAGTGAACAGAGCAGAGTCACAGCGTCTTGGAGGGTCACATTTGGACAAGGAGATCCCAACCAAAAACCTAGAAAATATGCATCAGGTGGGTGTGTGCCAGAATTGAGTAGGATAGATAGCATAGAAAGGGGGCAGGGGGCAGGGAAAGGACCCTCTGGGATGAGGTGGACAGGGAAGTTCTGGACATTCCCCCCCCCGCTCCGGGATGTCTGGGGAAAGGCCTTCTAGGCAGAAGGAACAGTCACTGCAAGGGCCTGAGGATCACGGTAGGTGGACTCCCATACTCTCCACCCTGCAGTATGGGGACCACTGCATCAGAAATAGAAGCTTATGAGACCACTAATCACTCTTGTAATAAATGCATCTGCCTTTTTAATAAGAGTATTATCCAGTGTACTACGTATTAAGAAACGTGTAAGGAAGATCACCTCTCTCCTACTGACCCTGCCCGGTGGGAGAGGCAAAGGGGGGACAAGTCACCAGCTGCTGCCCGCCCGCCCCACCGAACCTCCCAAGGAGAGAGGAGATGCAGCCATCAGAAGTCCTCCACAACCATCGGAAGTCCATGAAATGAGCTGCATAAATGGCGTTGGTCTTGCAACATTGTGCAAACTGCAACCTTTTCATCACGATGGATGTTGGCTACCCCTGTGCCCTGTGGGGGGCCCTGCCTGTGCAGCTCGGCTCAGCCCCCCGTGAAGGGAGGACCTGGGGTCTGCGGCTTCGTCCCAGGCCCGGCCAGTCCTGTTCAGTCATGCAGCCCGAGCGCGCACACGGCCCCACCCTGGGGTTGGGGCTCTGCTCTTGCTGCCTTGGCCTCCTTAATCGTGTTGTAGGCAAGGGCCCCGCACGGTGGAGCCAGCCCTGCTGCCGCTTCTTTCTTGCCCCTTCCTCCCTCCTTCTCCCCCTTGGGAAAGAACATCTTCTCTTGACTTTTATTTTTCTCTTCCTGTGACCTGGCCCTTGGAGGCCCTGGGTTGGCCCTTGTCACCCAGCATAGGACCCCCAGCCCACTTTGGGCTCTTCCTGACTTTCAGAGCCCTCCTCTGCTCTCCCATCTGGGGGGCTCTTCAGACACCCAAGCCTGGACAACCCAGGACTTGCTCCTGCTGGGCAGGCCCTGCCTGTACCCCATCTCCTCACGGCTGGTACCGTCTCCTCTTGCAAGTCACAGCTCAGACAGCCCTCCCACCACCACCAAGTGTCCTTCCCTGCTGACACCTGTGACCAGTGTCTCCACTATCCCTCAGAACCCTTTCCGTGTCCTCAGTCCTTCTATGTTGTATGGCTTTATCTTCCTCACGACGTAGAACACTGTTATTTGTTTAGTGTCTGCCTCCTGCCTCTGGACCATCAGCCCATGGGGTCAGCACTTTGTTTCCATACCGCTGTATCCTCAGTATTTATAATGGTGTCTAGCACATAGCAGGTGCTCAATAAATATTTACTGGGTGGGTGAATACAGAGACTGTCACCAGGGGCTGGGTCCCTAGAGCGCATCAGGTATCAAAGTGAGGAAAGTCAAGTTCTGTCATCCCATCCAGAGAGCGCGTGCTGAGGCCAGAGAGGGCCCCTTCAGGTTTGGCAATGAACTGACCTTGGATAATCTGAGTGGAGTGATTGATGTGGAAGTTAAATTGGGGTGGGCCTCATCCTTAACTGGAATCACATTTTAAAAATAGCCATGAAGGATATTTGGGGGGCAAATCAGGAAATCTGGAAATGGGCTTTCTGTTAGATAAGATTGTACCGGCATTCAGTTTCTTGTGTGTGATAATGGTCCGTGTTATGGAGGAGGGGGTCCTGGTTCATAGGAGACACACGGGGGGTATTTATTGTGGTACTTTCGTGGGCGGGGGGGCCGGTGGCTCCCTGGCTGGGAATCGAACCCCGGCTGCGGCGTTGAGAGTGCCGAAGCCTAGCCTCCCCCAGGGAGCCCCTCATCGTAGTATTTAAAGGCGAAGGAGCAGATACTGGAAACGTTCCAGAGGTTCGAGAACGGCGAACGCAGCCCATATGTAAATCGTACTTACATTTGTATTCCATACAGGCATAGTGTCAGGGAGAGAGAGGCAGCTCACTGGAAAACCTAGGCGGAGGGTATTGTAACAGGTTTTTAACTGTGCTCTGGCTTCAATTTTTCCTGAAAGAATGGGGGGGAAATAAATTAGAGCGCATGGCAGATGACGAAGTACAACGAGCGTAGTTTTCAAGGAGAGAAATGGTACCGCAGGCAGCTGGGTTCATATAAAACATTTTTTATTAATAGTTTCAGGTGTACAAAACAACATATGATGGGCCACTTAGACACCCCACGAAGTGAACCCCCACAGGTCCGTACAAGCCTTTAAAACATGAGATCCTGTGTGTGCCGTGACAGGTGTGCTCCCCAGAGAGGGAGCAGCGGGTGACCCAAGAGACGGTGAGGGGCGCGGGGCCAAGTCCGCGGCCAGGCCAGGCGGCAGTGGCTCCGAGCGCACGCAGGGCAGCCTTTGGACCCCTCGGAGTTGTGGGGGACACGCGCTGGGGGCTGTGCTGGGCCATGGGGTCACCGGTTGGACGTTCCTGATGACTTCCATCTTCTTCACCAGGCAGGATCTGAGTCTCCCGGCTGATGAGAGCCAGGAGGGCAAGCAGATTGGGACTCGGGGCCAAGAAAACCCAAACGACCCGGGGAATTTGTGTGTGTGTGTGCACTCTGAATGAAGAGTATTCATTTATTCAAGGGCTTAAGGAGGGAGCCAACCGGGGAGAAATTTAAGTCCTTCCGCCTCTGGGCCTCCGTTTCTCCGTGGGTAACATGAGGGGGGTGATCTGGGAGCTCTCAGGGGACCCCCAGAGCCCCTACACACTCGGGGGGCCCGTTAGGACACCTGGCGAGGAGCTCTGCATGAACAGCACGAGTTTGGGTGAAGAATTACAGGAGCTGGTAAAAGCCCACGCCTGCCCGAGAGCTTTCTCATTGAGGGCAAAACCCAACACAGACAGAGACACTCGACAGGCAGGTTGCCGAAGGCCTGGGCTCCCCTGGGGGCGTGCGGTGGTGGCCCCGGTCACTGGGGCTCTCAGGGGCTCTCAGGGGCTCTCAGGGGCCCCGACGAGGCACCGTTGGGGCGAAGGTAGCATGCAGTCCCCCGAGAGCATTCTGCCCCCTCCTGGCTCTGGCGACGTGGGGTGGCCTGGCGGGAAGTGGAACAGCACGTGCCCGTGGCGAAGGCTGGTGAAGCGCCGTGGGGGCCCGCGGCGCAGGAGTGGCCTCGGGATTTGAAGTATCCATTATTAAAGACAGCCCTCGGGGCTGCGGTGGCATCTGATGACACCCCGAAGGCTGCTGCGGGAACCTAACACCCCGCAGTCCCTTCCTCCGGCAGGTGCGCTGCTTGGGCGCCGACGCTCCGCCCGGGGCCTGGCGGGGACCGTCCCCGCGACCGCCTTTTACAGACGCAGCAACGAAGGGTGCCACCAACAGCGGATTCCTGTACTGTCGAAGGCGGGGACCACGGGTGTCACTGGCTCCCCAGTGACTGGCAGGCTGCCCGGGGAAGGGGGGAGCCTTTCAGCCCCCGAGAGCCCGCCCAGGGGCCGAGGGCGCCGTGTGGGCACGTGTGTGCGGAGCGCCCGGCTCTGTGCCCAAGGCCTCACCCGGGGGGCTCAGCTCGCCTGGAGAACAGCCCTTGGCCGCTGGCAGGATAACACACCCCAAGAGGAAACTGAAAGCAGGGAGGGGAAATCGCCTGCCGGAGGTCAGCCCGCGGAAGCAGGGAGCCAGCTCAGATTGGCCCGAACCCCGCGCTCACCGCTCGGCCGCCTGGCCCTCGGGGGCTCCTGCTCCACTTTCCTGAAAAGAGGTTAGCACGGTGCTGTGCGCAGGTAATCGGGTGCCTGACACGTGTCGTGAGGAGTGACTGACAGACTGACAGTCTGAATGGTTGAATGCGTGGGAAAGCGAAGTCCTGTCTGGCTCCCCAAACTGAAGATTCCCCCGGAGCTTAGGGACACTCAGTCCGACGAAGGCGGCGGAGCACCGCGGGGCCTTTCGCTTATTAGCTGCCAAGTGCCATCCGGGGGCTGTTCACGGCCGAGCTCAGAGGGCAGCCTCCCCGGCTCTCCTGCATCTGGCAAAGCTGGGAACGTCCGTTTATCGGTGCAAAACCGATGGGCAGGCCGGGCAATGAGCTGGCAGGGACAGGGGGTAGCAGGAGTCGCACGCCACTCGGGGGTCAGTCCTGCTTCCTGGCCCTGCTGTGTTCCGTGCTCCCGGCGACTGGGTCGTGGCCCTCTGCACGACAGTCTAGATGAGCTGCAAATGTCTGGAACCTTGAACCGTGTTCACGGAGCTCAAGATGGGGAAGGCAAGGAGTCCCTCCTCCTGGCTCTGCCTGATATTTTGGGCAGGAGACAGGGAGGCATGGAAGGGTCGGTGGGGATGGGTCTTGCAACATCACAGATCAAAGGAATTCCCGCGTCAGCTTCCGTCAGACAGGCCTGGGGACAGGAAGAGGAAGGTCGTTGTCCACCTGCAGAGCGCAGCCAGCCCATGACTAGGGGCGCCCTGTCTCCCGCCAGCTCCTGCTGGAGCCTCCTCCATGCCCACCGGCAGAGAGAGGCGGGGAGGCCTGCGGGGTCCCCCACCTGGCCCTCCTAGCGGGCAGCCTCAGGATGGCCAAGGCAGTAAGCTCCAAGAGAGGGAGGCGGCCCCAGGAGTTGTTGCGGCTGGTGCCACGCGAGCTGGGAAGGGACTCAGATGCTACGCCTTCCAGGACCAGACTTGATGCTGTCCAGTCTGAGAAGCAGCCGCGGCCGCAGCTCATTTCAAATGCCGTCCGAGTCGCTCGGGTTAGTGGTTTCTCCGCACTAGGCCACTATCGGGTTTAACCCCGCCCCTCACACAACACAGAGTTAAATAGTTTATTGAGAAGCAAAAAGTAACAAAATTAAACAAGCCGAACCCCCGCCCGCCCTGGTTTTACTTCCTTAGGAAACAGTCCGGGTTCAAGGCCTGGTCCTAGCAGGGGAGGTTTCCTCTCCTGTCTGTTTCCGGACAGGCAGACGGACAAAGTCCCTTTCCGCCTTCGTGGCGGGCTAGGCCCAGAGTGCACAGAGCTCCGGAGACACATGCCCCCGAGGAGCAGGGCACGACCCTCCCCGAGCTCAGTCCTTGCGGAGCTCATCGGGCACTGGGACAGGACGCGGTTAAGGGTCCCAGAGACCCGCCCGCAGACCACCGGCCGTAACAGGACACAGCAAATGCGGCAGTCACTGGAGGAGTACAGTGCTTTCGGTGCCCTGGAAACGGGGGGGTGGGAGAGGCTCTGGCGGTTCTCACAGGGGTTCCCTCTTTGGGAAGGTGTCAGATTCTGGGGGTGGGGCCCAGCGATGTGTTTAAAGAAGCCTCTAGGTGACTCGGATCCATGGTCAAGTTGGAGGAGCATGCAGGGGTTGGCTAACGCCCCAGCGACCAGCAGACTATTTTTGCAAACAGTTGAATCTGAACATAGCCATAGGCGTTCATTTACGTAGCATCCGTGGCTTCTTTCCTGCCACCAGCGGGGTCGGAGAGACAACATGGCCCCGGAAACCTAAACCATTTGCTATCTCGCCCTTTATAGAAAAAGAATTGCCGTCCCCCCACAAAGGGGGCATTGGGAAGAGGCTGGTGCTCTGCCCCTTGAATTGCATCCCCGTGGTGAGGACTTCAGGCAGGTACAGCTCGGTCAGCCAGGTGCTGGGGCTCCGCTCTAGTGTGGGGACTTCCCGAAAACCCTCAACACAGCAACGCTCTGCACGGCGCGTATGCATCAGCCCACACAGTCAGGGAGGTGGGTTTTGTATGAGCACGGGAAGTCATCATCCCAGGAAACCCTCCTCAGCCTGATGCGTTAGGTGGCCCGACTCCACCCTCTGGGACGGGACTGCAGCTCCATCTTGCTGAGGAGGAAGCTCAGGCTCCCGGGGCTCAGCAGAGTAGGGCTCGGGCTGGACCCTGGGCCGGCCTGTGCCCCCGTGGGGCTCTGTGCCCCACACCCACCACGCGTTTTCCCAAGAGTAAGACGGAAATTCCCCTAATGGACGACGAGGCACCTCACAGAAATCTTGCTGCAATGCGCACACTTTTCATGCCGTTTCCAGTGGAGGAGATGGGCTGGAGAGAGAACTCAACTCAGGCTCCATCCAGGTGGTGCCCAATCCTATGGGCAGCACAGTGCAGGGGAGGCAGGAGATGGAGGGCCCCCAGGGGCATGGGACCAGCCCTCACCTGCAGGGTGGCTACGTGAGACCATGCAAACACTGCATCGCAGGTCGTACTGTCCCACTCCTGGGTTGTCATTGTGGGGGTACGACTCAGGGGCGCCCCAGAGAAGAAGGACTTGGTAGTTCGGTGAGTCTTGCGTGCCCGTGAGAGGAGAGGAGGACTTATCAGGACATTTCCTGCCCTGAAACAGGAGTGACACAGAATCAGCAGGACAGCGACCTAGTCCGTAATCAGATTGGGGAACCTCTTACTATGTGATGTCCTGGCAACACTGATGCTGGGGACTCAAGTCAGAGCAAACGTAAAGTCTTGCCCTGCTACCACGTAAGAAACCTAGTGCGGTTCCCTGGTGGTGCAGTGGCTGAGCATCAGCACTCTCACTAGCACGGCCTGAGTTCGATCCCCGCTCAGGGAACCAACCAAAACGATAAAAAAAAACCTAGAGGGAGTTCCCTGGTGGTGTAGTGGCTTAAGGCTTCGGCGCTGGCGCTGTCAGTGCTGCGGCCTGGGTTCGATTCCCGGTCAGGGAACTACCCACATACCAAAAATCAAAAACAACAACAACAACAACAACAAAAAACCTAGAGACTAAAACACCAGCGTCTGGGTGGCTAAAAACAGTGACCAAGAAAGCCCCCCGCTCCCAGTTGTCCATCTTGACTTCCAAATATCTTTTTAGACTACAGGAAGACAAAAAATATTCTTAACAAACAAAAGGAGAGCGTGGTACGTCGGGCCAGGTGAAAACCTCTGAAGAAAGCGTGCGTGCTGAGGACACTAATGACAAACTGCCTTCTGTCATCAGACAGATGCCCACGACCTAAGATTTTTATTATGTTAAACAAACACCTCGGAGTGGCTTCTACCTGTCAGGCGCTACGGTGATCTTCTTAACCTGGGCTGCCCACGCCCTATCCTCACAGCAGCCCTGAGGGCCCGGCCCTAGGCTCCCCACGGGGCGGCGGGGGCTCAGCGGGGTGGATGACAGGGTGAGCCTCCCCGAGCGGCCGTGGCAGAGCTGAGTCTCGAACCCAGGACTTGGGATCTCTGTCTTCTATTCCTTTCACAGGACGACATTTCCTCTGCAACTGAATGCGGACTTAGGGAAGAGCCCAGGGACACCAGGAGAACCAGTACTGAGTCTGTGGATGGCCTTCCGTTGACATAGTGGAGCATTTTTAGAGCCACACTGCCATCCGTAATGGACACTGGGCTGCCCCGTAGATGCACGGCTGTGACCTCACTCTCTCTTTCCCTTTTGCAACTATTTTTTAGGGAGAACTTGCCTTGAAAGAGTCATTTCGTCTCATCCTTGCGGGCTACCTTTTATTTTCCCCTTTCAAATTTCAAAAGACTTTTTTAACTGGCTAAATCCTTAGCGCAACCTTGGGAGGAGGACACGTGTCCGCTCTGAGCCTGACAGATGAGGACATTGAAGTAATTTGCCTCAAATCTTATGCTAATGCGTGTTACGCAGAGTCTAAAGCCTAAGGCCTCGCCCCGAGACCTGCAAAACTCCGGCGCGAAACTCGGACAACACAGTGATGGGCACGCAGAAGCAGGGGGAGCTAAAAACGTTCCTTGTGGTTCCAGAAGGGGTCCGATCTGCCCACCCAGCGCCTAAGAGAGGGGAGTCTACAAAACAGGGCCTTGGTGTAACGCCACGAGAGGGACAGGGCCCCATTTCGCGGAGCCAGGAGCAGCAGCTGAGTATCGCCTGATGCAGGGGAGCCAGTAAGATGATCCCCGACTTCCTCCTTGCTCCCCAACAAAGCTTCTGGTTACGGTTTGCCTTCCTGCATAGCTTTCCCGTGAACAGAGTCTTGTTGAGTGTTGCTACATGGCAGTCATGTTGTCCTTCTATGATACAATGGACAAAGTGGCATCCTGGGTGGTGTACCATTCTCTCAGGATTTTGATCCCACTCTTTCTGAGTTGGCTTAGCTCTGGGGCAAAAGGGGCCTGAAGAACAGGGAACCAGATTTCGGGTGATGGTGAATCAGATCAGAGACGTACCTAAGTAACTAACCAACTAACCAACTACTCTTGCCTACACCTTCAAAGGAAGCAGAAAACCAACTGCCAGGTAGGGGATTGTGGGACACAATAAATAGGGAGAAATGAAGCAATAAACCAGGACAAGATGAAAGAAAGTTAGAGTTAATTGAACCAAACTAAAGGAGTGGCTGACCCCGGAGAAGGCCTTAGGAGCTCACGTCTACTCATGGGCAAGAGATAAAATAGCAGGTGGGGAAGTAGGGCTGAAGAGTGGGAGAGGATTGACAAGACTGTTGACTGTCTACTCCTTTGCAAGGCCTAAACTGAAACAAGCAAATGGGTAAAAATGTAGAATTCTATTAGGGTCACAGCCCGTCAAGCCAACCAAGATCTACCAATGGTGCCTTGGAAATGATGAGATGGAATGGGGTCGGAGAGAGGGGGGCAGCCGAAAACCCAGCGGAGCGCGGGGCTCCCGGCTCGGGCTCTGGGACCAGCCCGTCTTCGGGAGAATTCCCTTTCGGCTGCCTGAGAGCTGTGACTGGAGAGTTCATCCCTCCTCCCCACTTGCTCCTCCTCATCTGTAAGGTGGGCCTCCCTCAAGGTTGAAAGGATTAAACGAGGATAATGAACATACTCTTATTCCAGTGCCTGCCCCGTAAATGCTCAATAAGTGCTTTTCGTTATAATCCCTGTCCCTTGGGATTAGGCATTAAGCACAGGCTCAAGACATTGAAACTCACCACAGCCTCGAGTACCTGGTTAAGATCAAAACGGCCGTGAGCTTGTGTGCCGTGTGCGGGGCCGGGCCGCACGCAGCGCTCTCACCCCTTCACGCAGAGCCCCGGGGGCCGCCTGCTGCCAGCCCTGTGGGTCCTGGCCCCAGGTTCTCTCTTCCTGGAAGGCCCTTCCCCCCAGGGACGGCGTTTGCACCTTCATTTCACGGAGACGCCTGCTCCGATGTCACGTCACCAGAGAACAGCTGGCGGTGACCTCATGCCTGTGTGGAGTAGCATCCACAGCGCCACTGGGGTCTAGCGCGCTCCCCACGGCCCTGCTTTCCGTTTCGCCGTGGCGCTCCTTCCCCCCGACGTGGCATTGGGTGGCGATTGCCTATTTCTCCCGTTAGCGTGCACACGGGCGCCAGGCTTTGCTTTGGAGCTCGGCTCTTTCTAAACTGCCTTCCTCACTCCCTTCTGCTCCAAAGCCTGGCACAGCTGTCTCTTGGAAGAGCCTGGAGGTTCTTCTCACTCCAGCTCATAGTATCCTTTCCACGGTGCACAGTGCACTCCATGCCTGTGGGCAGGCCGGTCCCTGCCGGGGTGTCCCCAGTACAGGCATAGTAAGTGCAAAGGCCCTGGGGCGGGAGCGGGCAGTGAGGCTGGGCTGGAGGAGCTGGCGGTCTGAGGGGCAGGGAAGAGCGTGCCAAGGCTTTTGGTCTCCGCACTGAGAGAATGGAACTGCCATTTGCTCCAGTGACTCAGCTGGCGGAGGGAGCCAGGTTTTCAGATGTAAGTTTTTGGAGGCTTTCAGGTCGGAAGCACCTGCCAAGGATCCAGCAGAGTGCTAGGTGCTTTCTGTACATTATCTCCACTGCACAGAGATGGAAATTGAGGCACCAGGAGTTACCTGTCCCTAAGTCTCAGAACCCAGCCCTCTCCAAGGGCTTGTCACCCTGAGAAGCACCGGTCATAGAAGGAAGAGATGGGACAGGATTTGCCCGAAGCTGGACAAATTGAGAATAATCTGGAGACGGTGAACTCGGACTTCTTTCCCAGACTCTGGAATACCGGGACACGGACGCCCCTTCTGTAGCTGGACGGTTGAGTTCAGGGCAAGTAGCAGGAAGCACCGCGTGGCAGGAGTCTTGGGGCTGCCAGCCCTCCCGCTCAGAGACTGCAACCCCTGCCCACGGCCATCCATGTCATGTGATGCCCAGACAATGGGAGGAAACGTGGAAAATCCGTCTGCGGTTATTGTCATGGGTTCCACCCCAACTCTTCGTGTTTTTCTGACGTTTGTTTACTCAGAAGTCATTCACAAAAAACTACTCTGATGAGACAGACAAGCCTGTCAGAGCCTTGATACCCAGCAGCCCAGCAGCCCCAGCACCTAGGAGATGTTGCAAATGCAGGATGGCAGGCCCCACCTGACTTGCTGAATCAAAGATACCCAAGGGACACCTGTGCCTGTCCCCATCTGAGCAGCCCTGGCCGAGAGCAGAGCTTGACAGCTGTCTCTGTAAAAGGCCAGACAGGGAATGTTCTGGGCTTTGCGGGCCCGTCATTCTGCCGCGGGGGTGCGAAGCAGCCACAGACAACATGTAATGGGATCAGTGAGCCTGTGTTCTGATGACAACGAAATTAGAATTTTAGTTAATTTTCAGGCGTCTCAGAGGCTATACGAAAGCACAACCACCTTCTGACTTGTCTTTGTGGGCTGACTGTCCCCAGGCTCCTGTCCCGTCAGTGATCCCGAACTCCGGGCACCCTCCCCCTGCGGACCTGTGTCCGTGTGTCTGTTGCGCCAGCATCGGTGGGCCGTGGGGCTGCATGCAAGACTGGATAAATAAAGCAAGCTGTGTCGGGGGGACGCCTCAAGCTGGGCAGCAGGAGGATACAGAAGCAGAGGCGGGGGGCGCTTGGCGCAGCATCTCCCGCGGCTGAGAGCTGGGTCTCCTCGGGCTGCAGTGCTCTGAAATCTCAACCAGACGCTTTCCAATCCCGTTAGGACTAGGGGTGAGGGAGGAAGTGACTAAGTGCCTACGTACATCAGGACAGTTCACGAGGCATTTCCCATCATCCTTATTTCGATTTTAGTGAGAGCCTCTCGTGGAACGAGGCATGCTGGCCAGTCTTCAGATGAGGAGGCTGCGAGGCGAAGACACGGGACTGGACCCCGCTCTGCCTGGCCCCAGCACGTCCCACCGGAATGGAGAGTGGCAATGCTGCCTTCACGTTTCTATTTCCTCAGTTCCCGGGGGTGGGGGAGGGACAGAAACAGACCGGGCGACTTTTACGTTTTCCTCTACTTTCCCCCTCCCAACAAATGTAATGCTTTCGTTGAAGAGACATCAAGTCTCCTTTTTCTGTTTTGAAGACAACAGCACCACTGGAGGCCTCAGTCCACCGGCAGCCTGGTTTCTGACGTGAAACTGCGTGCTACCAAATGGTCTGGCAGATGTGAGTCCTTGGCAGAAATATGAAGTCGGGGACCATTTATCCAGGAATTTCTCTGTCAGACAGATGCTATATTATCTCATTTAATCCTCCAACAGTCCCATGAGGTTTTAACAACCATTTTATGGATAAAAAAACTGAGGCTTAGAGAAGCTAAAGATCTTGCTTAAGCCTATTCTGCCGGTAAGAGGCGGGGCTAAGATGAAAACCAAGGACCTTGACTGGGAAGTTTGTCCCGTTAGCCTCCACCCTTCAGGCTTTTAGAAAAAGTGCAATAACACAAGCTAAGCTTCCTGAGCACTCTCGACCTGCTCAGGATCAAATGCTGTGATCTTTTTTCGCTGAAGATGGTGGGTATTATGAAACAGTTTGAGAATATGCTGGGGATTCCCTGGTGCTGCAGTGGCTCGGCATCGGCGCTGTCAACGCTGCAGCCTGGGTTCGATTCCCAGCCAGGGAACCACCAAAAACAAACAAACCAAAAAAAAAAACCTGGACTATCATCAGTGTGGGATACATGAATGAGCAAACGGGGTTAAACTACTCTAGTTTTCCCCAGTGTCTTCCTCAGAACAAGTTTCCCTAGAGTACCCCAAAACAACCAACCAACCAACAAAAATCCAGGGCGGTAGCTCCAAAATCAATTAGGAAAACACTGAATTGCCGAGTCCCCCTCCCGGAGACAGCCATATGCACGTTATACACTTTAGGTTCTAACTAGTACTGAAATAAAGGACCCTACTTAACTTTACCCCAGAGTTTCCCAAAGACCAGTGTAGCATACTGAGACCTGCAGAGTACACCTTGGGAACACCAGAACTAGCCTGGGCGTGTACACCAGCTCCATGGTTGTCTCGGGGAATATGCACATGAACCTGGAGGACTTGTCATATACTCCCCTAAAGGCAAGAAGGACCAGAAGACCAAAGTGCACATCTTCTAGTTCAGCGGTTCTCAACCTGTGGGTCATGACCCCTTCGGGGGTTGAACGACCCTTTCACAGGGGTCGTCTACGACCATCGGAAAACACATATCAGATATTTACATGACGATTCCTAATAGTAGCAACATGACAGTCATGAAGTAGCAACGAAACTAATTTTATGGGGGTCACCAGACCATGAGGAGTTGTATTACAGGGTCACGGCATTTGGAAAGTTGAGAACCACTGTTCTAGTTGGATCCACATCTGAGCCTCCTGCAGCTGATGGGAATTGGGCCTTTGCATGGTGCATGTCACCTTTTGCCAGCCCCTGACAAGTTGAGTGCCACAAAGTTGCCAGGTGATCAAATACTTGAAAGAACTCATGGTTAAATCACATTATAAGAGGAACTATTTGATGACAATTTATTTTGAAATTATCCGTTTTTCCCTGGGAAAGGTGAGCCCTATTGTCTTTTTGTCCTCACTGTTGACATTTTCATTTATATGATGCCTATAAATAGAAGCACCAATTTTCATGGTAAGCAAATTCATTAAATTCCAATGAGCAATCCCTACTGAGATGATGTTAAAACTGAGTGGAGCTGTGAGTAGACATAGGACAGTGTAAGTTCTTTGCCATGCAGAGAAAACCCCTAGGAAAGAGAAACTAAAAGTCTCATCTTCCTCTCTGTTCCAATGATTATTACCCCCCGCCATGATTTCTTTAAATAATTAATTTTAAAAACAGAATCATAGCCTTTCAGGGTGGAAAGGACTTTGGAAACCCTCTTCCTTCACAGGTGAGGTTGGTGAAGCTTGAAAAGATTAAGTAATAGGTCCATGAAGCTTGTTGGTGGAAGAGCTGGGCCGGAACTCAGCTGATTCTGTCCAGAGCTCTTTCTCACAACTCTTCTCTCTTCACTTAAGACATTCCAGTGTCATTTTCAGGAGTTAACTTTCTTGATCATTCACTGTAATGAAAGAGTTTGGCTCCTGTGCACTATCCACCTCCTGGTTCTCCTGTTGTCTTGAGAGTCCCTCACCTTGCCCTTTTTCCCTACCTTTGGCCCCAAGGTGCTCTCCCCCTCCCCTTCAAACATGGCTATGTTTAGAAATACGTGTGTGCACCTCCCTGGTTTGGATGGGGAGCAAGGTGATTTTTGGTTTCATGGAGTTGCACCACAGTGCTTGACTTTGCCCATGGGTTTGGAAGGTTAGGCAACCAACAGAAAAGAAACTGACATCCTTTGCGTTTTCAGCAGGTCTCTGTTCTGCTAATATATGGAAGAATTAAGAAGTAACGAGGGGGGGAAAAAGGCAGAAACTCCACTTAAGTACTTGTCTACCCCCTGGAAAAGTTCAAGGCTGTTATTCAATGTCTGAATTTTCCCCTTGTGATTGGCTTGTAGTACTTAAGCCATCTTCAGACATCTGATCAGGAAGTATCAGACGAAAATAAAAAGTTGGGTATTTGCAATGAAGTCAGTGCCTTGGCTCACAGGAGTCGGTGGAGAACGTGCTTTTTCTTTGGTGCTGAGTGATTCTGAGTGCGAGGAGTTTCCTACGCAGGAGTTTCCTTGCTCCAGGGACCACTGCGCAGAAGAGCTCATCCTTTCCTCTTTCATTCCTCAGCAGACATTCTGTGAGGGGCAGGCCTGTTTTTTCCATCCTAGCACTTACCCCCAGACCTCCTAAGCACCCAGGAGGGCCGTGTTTTTAATCAGAGGTTGAAATAGACCCTTCTCCAGGGCGCCCGAATAGAGTTCCTTTGGGGGAGCGCTCCCCCGGCTTCTGGAGGGCAACGTCCTGGTGGCGGTGGGGGCTCAGTTTTGATCCCAGGGCACCTTTTGTCCCTGGAGACGCCCTGCCAACCAGGTATGTGGAGGGAAAAATTCTGTCCGCTTTACAGAGTGGCAAGGGTGGGTTCTGGGACCGGGACGATCGCTTTGGAGAGCGGCGGTGCTGAGAGCCAGCGAACGCCGGTGGGCACAGCGAACTCACTAACTGGGCATCTCCGGGGAAGTTCGGGCGGGGTACGCCGGCTCACGGGTTTTCTTCGTTTAAAATCCATGCCGGGGAGAGCCACCCCACTTCTCACCCAAACTCGCGGAAACGAGGGAACAGGCGGGCGCGGGGTGCGGCGAGGCGGATCCGGGCAGCGCCCGGCGCAGGCGGCGAGGCCCCTCCAGCGCCGGTCCGCAGCCCAGGGCGTCGGCCCAACCGCCTCGGCCAGGGCTGGTCCCGCGGGGCGCGGGCTGGTCATACAAAGACGGCAGCGGAGGCTCGGGGACTCCGGCCCGGGCCGATCTCCAGGTCGGCGCGACCTCCCCTCGCGTCGCGGTCGGTCTGCCGGCTCCGCCCGCTCTTCCGCCTGAAGAGGCAGCGGCCTCCTTCGCCAGCGCGGGGTCCCCTGGTTAACCCCTGCCCGCCAGCCCGGCCGCTGATTGGAGGAGGCGGGGCGCCGGGGCAGCGGGGACCCCCACCTTCCGCGTCCCCTCCCCCTCGCCCCCACTGCCGGCTCTTCCCCCACCCCCCCAGGACCCCCCCCCCGCCTCCCAGCCGTGCAAATCTCGCGAGGAAACACGCGGTTTCACTAGTGTGTTTACACCGATCACTACTAATCCGGACCGAACCGATCCGGATTAAGGGGCCGGAGGCGGGTCCTGGGCACCAGCGGTTCCGAACCCCCCCGCCCTCCGCGCCGCACCCGAGTGGCCCCCAGCCGAGCGGGCCCCCACCTCCCGGCCCGGCCTGGGCCCTCCTGCGCCTCCCTTGGCCTTTGTCCGGCGCCAGGAGGCCGGTCCCGCGCCCCCCGTGGCCGCCCGGGCCCGGGCCCGCGTCGGGCGCCTGGCTCTGTACGCGAGCCCGGGGATCTGCGGCCTCCGCGGCCCCCCTCCCCCGCCCGCCCTCTCGTGGAGCCCGGCGCCGGCGGCGGCTACCCGGGCGGGGGGTTGCGGCGCTCAGGAGAGGCCCCGGCTCCGCCCCGGGCCTGCCCAGGGGGAGAGCAGAGCGGTCCGCAGCCGGGTCGGGTCGGGGCCCCTCCCTGGAGGAGCGTGGAGCTGCTGCTGCGGCGGCGGCGGCGGCGGCGGCGGCGGCAGCGGCAGGTGAGAGGCTGAGCCCTGGGCGGGGGAGGGCGCCGGGCCTGGGGCATTAACCGTCCGGGGGACCTCTTCGGCTGAGGAGGCTGCGACCCGAGTCCGCCCGGGGGGCCGGCGCCGGGCCGCGGCTCCTCGCCGCTGAGGCGGGAGGGGCTGCCTGAGGGCTGCGGGTCGCCGAGGGGCCGAGCGGACGATGGGGGAGGCCCAGGCGGCCCCGGCCTGGGAGTGGAGTCGGCGGCCGGCCGGGAGAGGGGGGCGCCTGGGCAGCTGGAGGCCCCGGCTGCCTCCCGGGCGCCCCCGAGAGCTGGCCCGCCCTCCCTCCGTGACAGGTGGGCCTGGAGTTGGGGAAAGTTTAGAGCTGGCGGGAGGCGAGGGGCGCCGGGACCAGGCCCCAGCGGTCCTGCGTCCCGGCTCTGGGCCACAGGGAGGATCCCAGCCCGAGGCCCCGCTGGAATGAGACAGAGTGGATGTTTCCCTAACATGAGTTGACATTAAATGAAATAACCGCTTGGGCGTCATTTTCCGGGCCAGGCCGGTGGATGGAGGCTCAGGAAATGTTCCGAGAGACCCTGGGGTTTGAGGGAGGCTGCACTCTGCCATTCCGGCCTCAATTAGGGCAGGGCGACACGCGAGCAAGGCCACTGAAGGGAAACCCTCTCATTCTCCTTGTGCTGCTTGTCTTTTGCATTTTAAACGATGCTTTTCTACCCTTCCGAGAATTTCCTCATTCCCTCTAACCTGCACTTGTATATGCGGGTGAACTTTAATTTGTTACCCTTTCATCCCCCTTTGCCTCAGGCTCTCAATCCAGGAAGGGAAATGAAACTGGAGGACTTGGAGGGGTTGTTACTGGAAATTGTGGAGTTGTTAGATTGCAGAAGAGAATGCTTAATTCACGTTTTCAGTCAACTTTTAAATCATGGCAGTCATTCCAATAACTATTGAATAATATGTTCAGAGGGGTTCTATGTAATGCTGTGTGCTCCTTTTCCACAGCGAGATTTCCAGTGGGTTCTGGAAGAGTTGATATCTTGCAGAGGATGGGCGTATTTGCTGAAAGTAGCCTGTGCATTAATTGGTCATGGAAGGAGTTTAAAAATGGTGTCCTGCCCCTCCCTGCTTGGAAGGAGTGCTAAAAGCAGATGTCTAGAGAAACCTACTGCTCCTGGGAGTGGTCAGAAAAAGATTTTGTAAAGGGATGGTTATGGAGCTATACTAATTTCCTGACCGAATGCAGGTTGCTGGTTTTACCATGGGTTCTCTATTAAATTTAAAGTCATTCCTTTTTTCACGAGCCCCTGTGAGCTCCTCAGAGAAAGGAGCTACCTAATGGCGTTATTTTAAGTTATTTGTAGCTTCTGATTCATGCTATATTATTAGGAAATTATTATTAATGATTCATATTTTTAGTTTAAGAACTAGTTCCTGTGTGTTTGGGAAAGAGATATCCGAAACACTTAGCTGAATTCAGAGGTTGATAGAAGGAATTTTCTTTTTTGCAAGCTAGTCCTTGCTCAGCTTTACAGAGATTACATGAAGAGTTTGAGGATTTTTGCTGTTAATATCAAATCAGAATGAGAGAAGAATAAGTGGCCCTCAGAAGAGGACTTCTGAGCCGTTTTATAACTTTAAATGTTTTACCATTTGATGCAGCACATTGTCGTTTATCACTTGTATGTTGCATTTACTTGAGGTTTACATGTATTATTCAGTGAAATAATTACTGAGTTTTGTTATATGTAAAAATTGGCTCTTCACATTTTAGCTTTTATGGCCTTAACAATCTACTTTTTTCTTTTTCAGTAGAAATGATGGAAGAATTGCATAGCCTGGACCCACGACGGCAGGAATTACTAGAGGCCAGGTTTACTGGAGTTGGTGTTAGTAAGGTGAGTGAAATAATGATACAGAACACTGTTCATAATCTAATTTAAACACATTTAAAAATCAATCAAGAACAATTTGGATGGACCATATTGAGAGGTTGTAGGAGAGAAGATTCTGCTGGTGATTCCAATGAACTTTTAAATCCTACCAGTCATCCCAACTGTTTAACAGTACATTTGAAGTGTTCTCTTTCCCCTCTGATAGGGGAGAGGTTTCCCATGGGTCTTATTGCAAGGGTACTAACGGGATGTGTCGTCCATGCCATAATTTGTCAGACGACTCAGGCACTCAGAGGAAGACTGTTAATTAAAAGGTATCGACATAGCTTCCTTGCACTAAACTTTTTGGATAGTTTTATGGTAGAATTTTGAAAAATCTGTAAGTATGTCAGTTCTCCAAATCTGCAGTTCAGTAGATTCCTCCTGGTTGCATCCCCAGACTGCTTTCTTTCTCTTCCTATTTTCCCTTCTTGTTCACTCTTATTATTTTGACCTGGGAGCATAAAATAAGAACAAGCATCCATTAACTGGCAGGGTTCCGTATGTACCTGCTACTTTACCCTTTGCTCTCATAGGATGGTTTTAGTACATATATAAAATATATTTATGATGTTTTATTTAAAATCTTTACCAATCCAAGATTGTTGCATTTCTTAAACTTGAGACATGTGAATTTTTGACCTTTGACTTAATGTGATACATTTCCTTGTGTGTTTTTCAAGAAATCTTATTTCTCATGGTGACCTAGATGTTAGTTTCATGTTTTAGTTGTAGCTATTTAAAAGAGAAGGTGTTTGTCAAGGTTCAGTTGAAAAGACTGGCTGCTTTGATGAGTCTCATAGTTTTGGTGAGCTGGAGTAGCTTGATAGTTTTTGTTCATTCAATAAATGTTGAATGCCTACTGCATACTAGGGTGTTAGGGATGTCACCTCTACACAATGTCTCCAAGCCCGCATCATGGAATGAAGGAGATGCAAAAGCAGATGATACTTTGATAAGACCTGGGCTAGAGCTGTGAATGGTGCTGTGGGAACACTGGATTTGTTATATATTTTGTACCTCTTGGTCTCTTTGGCCACTTGAATAACTGACTTTGTGGCGCTTTGGCGAGCTATACTCCTGACTATTGTTGTATTTTGAAGTTATATATATAAATGTAAATGCTCTGGTCTAGGTGGACTAGCTTCAACTCGAAGTGAGCACTATAAGAGGGCTGTCTGGAAAAAACCCAGCCATAAATACCTCTTTTTTTTTTTTTTCATATTACATGGCTGGATAATTTCCGGACAGCCCTCGTATTTAAGTATTTAATTGGTCTCTGATTCAGTTGATTACTTAATAATGACCTTTGATGTGTCTTTTAACCTGAGAATTCAGCAGAAGGCTCATAGCCAAGATGGTTGCCTACTGAGTTAAAGTTAAGTTTGTATGCAGATTGTATGTAGTTCAAACTCACTGGGCTTTGTTGTTAGTATGTTTTTTCTTTTGTTTTTAGATTCATGATAACTAGAGCCAAGTATACTTTTGATGGGAGTAGAGCATAAATGATAGGAATGAGTGACATGGTCAGTGTTGCTGTGCATGCCCAATTTACCATTATATAACTAATGCGTCAAAATTTAATCTCATGATCTGTTTCATACAGAGTGTCCAGTCTTTTGGCTTCCCTGGGCCACATTGGAAGAAGAATTTTCTTGGGCCACACATAAAATACACTGACACTAATAATAGCTGATGAGCTAAAAAAAAAAAAAAAGTCACAGAGAAATCTCAAACTGTTTTAAGAAAGTTTACGAATTTGTGTTGGGCCACATTCAGAGCTGTCCATGGGTTGCATGTGGCCTTCAGGCCATGGGTTAGACAAGCTTGGTTTAATAGGGAGTTCTACCTTTGATATATAGAGAAATAAGTTCGTTTCTATCCAAATGTCTTTATTGCATTAATTATATGTTATTTTGATGTCATAGTAAGTATACTGATTACAATAAATATGTTATTCAAGGACTAGCAGGGGAGTCTTTTTTTTCCATAGCAAAGAAATTTGAAGGAAAAATAAGCAAGTAAATTATTCTGTAGTTTGCAGAGTTAGGGAAAGGAAAAGAAAATCTCCATTTTCTACAACTTCTTTTGCCTGTGAGACATTGATCTCTCAGACCACTGATTTGAAATAGGAGTGGAAAGGGGGCCATGGTACTGGAAGCAAAGGTGCTTTTGGAAGAACTCCTCCTCCAAGTTTTGAATTCCTCATTATGGGTCATAATTTCCCAGTGAGGATGTCACTGTGTTGATGACAGCTTTCAGTTTTGCAAAGATCAAGAGAGCTTTCAGCCCTTGCTCCAAATGGGAGAGCTGAGTGACTGTCCTGTGATACTGCCATCTAGTGGGGCTGGTGCAGCCTCATGGGGTGTCTCTTGAGTTTCTCCTAACTATTCATAACATTTTCAGTACTTTTTGATGTCCATAGAAGGAAGAAAGTCAGTGCCACTGGATTCTTTCCTAGTGGACAGGAGTCTTTTAAGTAGCTGTAGTCTTTGAACTTCCTGATTAAAATGGATCTTCTGTCATGTTGCTTCAAGGTTTTTTACACCTGCAAATTAGATACACATTACAAAACTTACACTAAAATGAAAGGGCCAACCCACCACATTTATTACTTATATTTAAGATGTCCTTTATTTATAGTATTTAGGTTTGTTTGCAAATTTTAAGTTTTCTTGCATATCGCATCTATATGCATTCTCTTTGTTAGCATATTTAATTTATGATAACTGTTTACCAAAAGCGTTTGTTTTGTGCTTTTGGGATGCACTATGTGGTTTTTGTTTAAGAGATTGATAGAGGAAAGTAGCCTAGTGTCGACTAAAAAGGTATTGTTGGCTTTTCTCCTGTCTAGATGCCAGTTTTTAGGAGAATCTGTTACTGTTTTTGAGGTGATAAGGTTAAATTGAGTTATGACTACTTTTTCATTTCATGTTGATCCGATATATGAGCTGTCCTACTTCTTTGTTTTTATTTCTTTTTTTTATTTTTTTATTTTGTATGTGGGTAGTTCCCTGGCTGGGAATTGAACCCAGGCCGCAGCGCTGGCAACGCCAGCGATGAAGCCTTAAGCCACTACACCACCAGGGAACACCCACCTACTTGTTTTTTAAGGTCTTTTCCTTGAAGCAGTGGATAATCCACTTCCAGTGATGTGAAACTGACTATACCCTTTATTAGTATGTTTTCATTGAGGACCATTGCAGTTTGTATTCCCTTCTCTACTCCTTTTTGACAGTTTAGGTACAGGTAGTCTCTGATTCTGGAGACTGGAATTTCACCCTTGCGTGTGCTATTATCTATACCTCGTTGATTGTAATGCTATTATCAGAGGGTGTTCAATCTTTTGGGCCACACATAAAATATACTAAAACTAACGATAGCCAATGAGCTGGGGAAAAAAAGATTGCAAAAAAATCTCATGATGTTTTAAGAAAGTTTACATAGTTGTGTAGGGCCACAGGTTGGACAAGCTTGACTTACATAGTACTTATGATGTGCCAGATACTGTTCCATGTACAATAAAAGCACTAAGAAGTAAATTTAGATTTTTTTTCTTAACAGGGATGCTAGTCAACAAACCTTCCTTTTTATAAGATGTGCTAATGCCCACTGCATTGCTCCTACCACTGCAAGTGTAGACTTACCAAGAATCACTTTTTGACAGCCTGCATTTGTAGTATAATTATATAATTTAATACAAAATTATGTAAATCAGTGAAATACTGTAAAATGAAAGAATTGTTGATTCTAAGAAAATTAAGTTAATTGCCTTGGAAAGACATAATATAAGGTGATAGCTATAAAAATGTATAAATTATCATTTTTAATCTGGAAGAATTCTTCATTCAGATCCTTGGCTAAGTATCTTTTAAATTCTCCCTTCACTTTTAAAGAAATCAAAACTGGAAATTGTAGATGATGCATTGTGGGTGTGGTTTGTGTAAGATGGTATAGAACTGCAGTCAGTGGATTTACAACTCAAAAGGCCTGCATGAAAGGACTGGCAAAAATACACATTTATGTGTTTTAAGTTTAAAAAGATGTTTAAGGTGTCTTTTTTCTTGGATTCTGTGCTGTAACCTACTTTTTTGACTGTCATTGGTTTTAGTTGTATTGGATGAACAGGATTATGCAGTATGTGGATGATATTGAAAAGTAGAGCAAAATTAGAAGCCCTGAAAAGTGTGACTCTTTTGACAGTAAGAACCTTCACTTTATAGATCCTGCAGTAAGACTGTATACAGTTGACTCTCAGTTAACTGGAACTCAAGCATCCGGCACTCTCAAGCGATTGGCACAAAAAATCTCTGATTTTGTTTTGCCAGTTGCTTGAGAGTTTTGCTGGTTGCTTGAGAGTGCCAGGTACATTTATCCAGCACCTATCAGTCTCCATGGGTGCCAGTTAACTGAGAGTCTACTGTACTTTTTTAAGTAATAACACATAGATTTTTGATGTTTTCTTGTAGAAAAATGATCTCTTTTCCTGTCTTTTATAAATTTGTGCGTCTGATACATGAGCACTTTAAATGATCAAATTTGACTTCTGAAAGATGTTTAACAAACCGATATGTTTCTCTCCTGTCATTTAATTAATTACATGAATTAGAAGGTGTCAGTTATGGATATTTAGTGTTAGCTGTTTTACATACCAATGCCAATGATTAAAAAATACATACGTTTAGATGTTTTGCATTTAATACATAGTTAGACACCTATGCTCAGTAAGCATAAATGCTGAAAAATGGCCTATACTTCTACTGGTGAGTTTTAAGGAACTGTTGATAACTTTATTATTGTTTGCCTTTATGTTGCCTTCTCCTTTTCATTTACTTTAGTTACTTATTTAATTCTCCTCTCATTTCACATGTAGTCAAGTATCAGTTCATGTCTCTTCTTTCTCTGAAATTTCTTGGGCATTTATATACCTTCACCGCTACTGTCTTAATCCAGACTTGCACTTGTGACTGTAATAGTTACTAGTCTTTTCTACTCATTCATCTTTCTCTAAACTGCCACTGTTATAGTTCTACAAAATACCAGTATTATTGTTTTCCTCCCTTGCTTTAAAGACTCCCATTTAACTGGATGAAGTTAAAACTCCCTATTCTAAATTTTCAACTTCATAGTCAGTTGTGTATTCTCCTCTTGGTGTGCTCTGCTAACTTAAACCTGATGAACTTCGAGTTTACTCGTCCAAGCATAATCCTGGTATCTCTTTATAAAAGCTTTTCCAGACACTTCCACCAATCTAGTTGCGTTATCTTATTAGCGGTTGATAACCTATTTTTAATATAACCCGTAATTTGTTTCCTTGACAGTATCCATGATTTCTTTATCTCTGACTATGCAAATGCTCATATGCATTGAATTAATCTTGGTTGAATTGTAAAAGACGATTGAGAAGATGAAAGAGTTAGTTGTCACCTGGATGGGCACACATGGTGCACTCTAGCTTTTTGTTTTAATCCAGTCTCAAAACTTTTGTCTTTTAATTGAAAGTTTGAAAGTTACGTCCTCTTTATTTGTTACCACAGAAATTGCAACATGTATCCTTAATTTATCAAAGATTAATGTCAATACTGTTGTCCTCCTTTTCATCAGTACAAGGACCTTGAAGGTTTAACTCCATTATCCATCTCCCAACTTACGTGCTATTTTTCTATATTTAATTATATACATATTGTAATTAATAGACTTTATTTTTTAGAGCAGTTTTAGGTTTACCAAAAATTGAGCAGATAGTGCAGAGTGCCCATATATTCCCTCCGACTTGACCTGTTTCTCCATTATTAACATCGTGCATTAAGTGTGGTAGATTTGTTGCAGTTGATATCCATTGATACATTATTAACTAAAGCCTATAGTCTAACATTAGGGTTTACCCTTTGTGTTGTGCAGTTCTATGGGTTTTGATAAATGTAAAAAATGTCATGGTAGCCACCATTTGTAATATTTTGAAGAGTCTACAGATATTATTGAATCTGTTGCATATAGTCAGTGTTCATTTGCTTAACCTACACGTTTACCTTTTTGTTTGTTCTTAGTTTTTTTGCATCTCTGACCTTCCATGTGGAATATTCTTTCTTTCCCTGAAATACATCCTCTGGAATTCCTCTAGTGTGAGTCTGTCAGTGATTGTCTTCCCTTTTTATCTGCTTGAAAAATGTCTATTTTTGACTTTATTCTTGAATAGTAATTTTGCTAGGTTTAGAATTGTAGGTTGGCTGTTTTCCTTCAGCACATCGTTCACTGTTGTCCACTGCTTTCCATTACACACTGTTATTTGAAGGTAATCTGCCTTCTCTTTGCCCATTTCCAAGGTTTTTTCTGTGTCTTTTAATTTTCTGCTCTATAAGGAGGCAATTGGAGATAGGTCTCAGTTAGATTACTTTTTTCTTTATTATGTACCTGTGCTTCATTTACGTCTGAATATTTTTTAGGAACATGAGTATACACTTTAAACAAAAATTAGATGTTTGTTTTAGAGGAGTTTTAGGCTCACAGTAAAATTGAGTAGAAGGTACAGAGATTTCTGATGTATCTCATGGCCCCACACGTGCCCAGCCCCCCACCCCATTAGCAGTGTCCCCCACCAGAGTGGTGCACTCGTTACAACCAATGACCTTTACAACCGATTGACACACCATTGTCCCCTGGAGTCCATAGTTTACATTACGGGTTCACTTTTGGTATTGTACATTCTATGGGTTTGGTCAAATGTATAATAATGTATATCTATTATAGTATCATATAGGGTAATTCTACTGCCATAAAAACCTGTGCTCCATCCCTACCTAACCCTTGGCAACTACTGATCTTTTTTACTATTTCCATAGTTTTTTTTTGCCTTTTCCAGAATGTCATGTAGTTGGAATCCTATAACATGTGGCCTTTTCACTTAGTAATTTGCATTTAAGTTTTCTTTGTCTTCTCATGGCTTGTTACCTCATTTTTTTTTTTTAGCACTGAGTAATATTCCATTGTCTGGATGTACCCAGTTTATTTACCCATTACCCTACTGAAGGACAACTTAGTTGCTTTCATGTTTTTGCAGTTACGAGTAAAGCTCCTGTACACGTCTGTGTGCAGACTTTTGTAAATTTATTTATTCTTGGGATTCTTTGGGCTTCTTGAATCTGAATTGCTGGTTTTCATCAGTTGTAGCATATCCCTAGCCGTTGTCTCCTCATATATGATTACCTGTGTCAAATTTTCTGTTTTTTTTCCTGCCATTCCATTTAAATATATGTTCCAAGCTTGTCTAACCCGCGGCCCAGGACAACTTTGAATGTGGCCCAACACAAATTTGCAAATTTTCTTAAAACATGAGAATTTTTTGCGACCTTTTATTTATTTATTTATTTTCTGAAGCTTATCAGCTACCATTAGTGTTGGTGTATTTCATGTGTGGCCCAAGACCATTCTTCTTCCAATGTGGCCCAGGAAGCCACAAGGTTGGACACCCCTGTGTTAGACCTTCTCACTATATTTTCTCTTCTTCTTATCCTATCTTTTGTATTGCTGGTCTTTACTTCCCAGGGCTGAATACTGGGTAGTTTTCTTCTGATACACCTTTCGCTTCTTTATTTTCCTTTTAATTTGTAATCTGCATTATAACCTATCTCTTCAGTTTTCATGAGGGTTGGTTTAGTTCTGTGTCACTCTTATCCTAAGAGGGTAGCCCTGTGCCTCTTGTTTAAAGTATGGGGTGTGTTTCACAGATACCCCTCATTGGGCAGGTCCTGGGCTTTGACTTTCTTCCCTCCCCACACTCCCAGGCCTCCTAAAGTACAGCTCAGTGTCAGCGCTTTCTCTTTAGAATTAAATCAGCAAATGTCTTCAAATAGGAGTAATTTTGAGTGCTGAGCTTACCTTTCTGAATTCCTGTCTTCTCGTGGATTTTGATGCAGTAATTTCTTAGTTTACTTTTTACAATCAATAATAGAAAACTATTTAATACTTACAAAAACTCTTGTGAATCCATATCTAGTTTTTCCCCTTGTGACTTTTCACTTCTCATCTGTTTTTTCTTCCTTTTTATATTTGGTCAGTGTTGTCATTGTCATCACTCCCGGACATTAGAATCATTAATATTATTTTTTACTCTATGTTTAGTTAAATAAAGATTAAATTGAAATATTTCTTAAAACTTTACTTTTAAAAAGGGCAAGAAGAAGGAAAACAGATAACATACACTATTAGTGATTTCTTATTTCAAACCTGAGTTTAGGGATTGTTTGACTGGTCAGTCTTGATTTTCCTTTCTACCTTGTCTGGGTCTCAAATTGCTAGATCCTTCTTGGTGGTAAATTTTATTAATACTTGGTCCTAACTACTATTAGATGTGATGGGATAGATTAGGTTAGCATCTCCGCTTCCTGGTTTGTTGGCCATG
Organism: Lyroderma lyra; assembly: GCA_004026885.1. Lineage (NCBI taxonomy): Eukaryota > Metazoa > Chordata > Mammalia > Chiroptera > Megadermatidae > Lyroderma > Lyroderma lyra. The sequence continues at coordinate 64,620 of PVJL010008519.1, forward strand.
CTTAAACGCTTTTATGCTGTTCTCTTTGACATTTTATGGTGCAGTTGCCCCATTTTTCTCATCCAGGAAGAGACTTAGCTTTCCCTAGTCTCAAATATTCCTTTCTTAGACTTTAGCACTTTAAAAAAACAAAACAAAATGAAACAAAAAGCATTCCTGGAGTACCTGGTGACTTTGGCCTTCCCATTTTTTGTTCACTTTGGTTCATTTGAGGGTAGCTTTTGGGCTTAGTGTGGGGCCACAGAGCCTCTATTGTAGGGTTAGCTGTCCTAGCACCTGCCCACTCCCTCCCCCTGTCAGCTTCTTTGTCTTTATTGAGACTTTGGTGGGAACTCTCAATTTCATAACTTGGACTGTTCTTGCTTTCTACCCACGAAACGCTCTTCTGCAGATTAGAGCAGTCTGAAGAATTTGGAGTATCAGCAAAAGCTCTTCCGAGTTTGGTTTATTAGTTTTCCCTGTTTCCTAAGGTGCTCATGACAAAGTTTGGCTCTTTGCTTTCTTACCACTCCTAGTACATTAGTTTTCTAGAATCTTATCTTAACTGTTTAGTAGTAGAACATAGTTATATTACATTAGCCATCAGATATAAGAGATGTCATTTCCCTCACAGATACACTTTGTGCTCATAGTCAAATAAATGCTCACAGGAAGAGAGCTTTTTGGTTGTTTTTAATAGTTTTAGAAACAATTGATAACTTTCTGTGCAATATGAAATACAGAGCTAAGAATGGAATTTTTATTATAGTTGTATCTTACACTTAACATTTTTTTTTTTTTTGAACTGCAGATATTGGAAAGTGTATTGAGATAGGGATAATCTAGCTTTGGCCTTAGTACCTTCTAAGACATTAACTAGCTGTATGACTTGGAAGTCAGTCCAGCTCTGACACTTGAAATTTAAAAAAGTTTATTTTTGATTTACTACACCAAAACAGGGAGCCATAGTTGAGATAGGGGAAAATGAAACTCAGAAATTCCATTTAGGTGTTAATATGGTCAAAGAATAAGTAGTGGTGTTGTAACACAAAATCCACAGACAGGAACGAAGGCTAGAACAAAATCTGGTCAAAATTCTTTCCTTATTAAGCTCTTTATTATGTATACAGAGGGTGCCAAGTAAATGTAAACACATTTTAAGAAAGGAAAAACTATTAAAATTGCTCATTAATACCCACAACAAAGATGAATACAATTCATGTTTGACTTCTACAATGACAAGAGGTGCTCACAGTGGTGACCATCAGCGTCCAGACACTGATTACAGTGAACCGCATGAGCAACGCTGACCGAAGTGTCCGCTTGTATTGCTGCTCGTGCCGTTTCAGTTTTTGCCCGAAGTATTGCCAGTGTAGCTGGTTTTCTACGGCACACCACATCCTTTAAGGTCCCCCAGAGGTAGAAGTCAAGGGGTGTTAAGTCAAGAGAATGGGGGGGAAA
>PVJL010008520.1:0-66042 GCA_004026885.1 Lyroderma lyra
GCTGGCCTCGTGCTGGCAAATTCCCTCAGCTTCTGTTTGTCTGAGAAGGTCTTTATTCCACCTTCATATCTGAAAGATAATTTTGCTGGATAATTTATTCTTGGCTGGAAGTTTCTCTCTTTTAAATTTTTGAATATTGGGTTCCACTCTCTCCTGGCTTGTAGAGTTTCCGCTGAGAAATCTGATGCCAGCCTGATGGATTTTCCTCTAAAGGTTATAGTTCTTTTTTCCCTGGCTGCCTTGAGAATTGTCTCTTTGTCTTTAGTTTTGGACATCTTTAGTACTATGTGTCTTGGAGAAGATCTGTTGGGGTCCAGGTATCTGGGGGACCTGTTTTCTTCTTGGACTTGGTGTTCCAGATCTTTCCATAGGTTTGGAAAATTCTCATCTATGCTTTGTTTGAGTATGCTCTCTGTAGATTGCTCTGCCCCCTCTTCTATTCCTATTATCCTGATGTTGTTTTGTCTCATGGAGTCGGATATTTCTTGCAGAGTTCTTTCAATCCTTTTGGTTCTGTTTTCCCTCTATTCCTCTTTCTGAGCTGTTTCCATGTTCTGGTCTTCAATATCACTAATTCTTTCCTCCATCTGGTGGTCCTGTTTCCTATGGCAGTTATTTCATTTCTCACTTCTTTTATGGTATTATTTATTTCTCGTATTTCCGTCTCAATCTTTCTTATGTTTCGAATTTCTTTGTTAAATTTTTCTTTTTGTTCACAGTTTCCTGTTTTATGTCGTTTATATCTTGTTTTATATTATTTATCTCAGCTATGGTGTTCAGCCAATAGGTTTTCATTTCTCTCACAGCCTTTAGAATGGCTGCTTTAAATTCTCCATCACTTAAATGAGCCACTTCCAGTTGTAACAGGCTATCTTCTGGGTAAATTTCATGTTCTTTCTGAGGAATTTTAGTTTTTAAGGAATTCATCCTGTCCACTGGGTTCTTCCTCTTTGACATGAGGGCTTTATGTTCAGTGCCCAGATTATTGTTTTTGTGGTGTCTTGCTGTAGGACAGACACTAGGTGGCGCTGGTGGTCAAGTTTTGGGGGAGAGGGGGCTGTTTGTTTCTTGTTTCTCATCTCCTACTGTGTTTGGAGGCTATGCGCATATATCCTGGGGATAGGCCAACAAAAGGCTTTCCAAAGGTGGCTCTGCCTTCTGCCCTTTGTTGGGGAAGCTGTTTCAAGCCCTTAGCTGGGGCTTGGTTTTGCTAGCTGGGGTGAATGCTATCAAATCAGTCTTTCTTCCCAGCCCTGATTCAGTACCTGGCTGTCTGAAGGCTCACACTGCTTTCGGAACTCTGGGGTGCACGAGGAAGTGCCCGCTCCATAAATCCAAAGCTGTGGGCCTGGCCTGAGACAGCAGAGTCGCCTTTGCAGCAGACTGGGAACAGGAACTGCAGCCCTGTGTAGGTCTCCAGGGGGCTTAGAGCTGGGGTGTTATCTTTGCAGTTCAGAGTCCTCGCTTAGCCCTTCTACCACTCAAAAGTTTCAGAGGCTGGATCCCAAACTCCTTCCGTCCCCATCTCCCCAGTCTCTCTCCCCTCCCCCAAGCTGCACAGTTCCGAATAGTCAGCAGGGATCGCGTCCCACGTGGTCCGTCTTTGCTCCCTTCCATCTCCCCAATTCGCCCTCTTCTCGCCAGCCTTCAAGTGTTTACTTGCGATTTGTGGATTTCTCAACAGCCAGTTTGTCACTCAGGGACCTCTTTCTTGGCTCCTGGATGGCCGTTCAATTGTGTTTTCTGGGAGAGGCTTTAGGAACCTCCTCTCCAGTTGCCATCTTGTCTTCTTCTTATTACTTTTGCAATCAGGAAAAAAAAAAACATAAGAAAGACCATTAATTATACACCATTTTCCTTTTCCATAAACTTATGTAACTGGACCTCCTTCCTGAGGATTCTAGCACTAATTGGTGAACAATTTTGAATTAAGAGCTTAACTTTCTTCAAATTTTCTTTATGAATGGTCATAGTAATGAAAAATATAGGGAACCTCCACTTTTCTTGCTGCCAGAACATCAAGGCTTCAATATTTTGGACTTGTTCATAAATGTAGCTGTTGGGAGCCGCTCTCAAAGAGAGGCCCTTGAAGCATGGCTCCCGGGTGCTTCCCTGTGATTGCAGGGGCTTGAAAAAGCACAGCACCCCCACGTCTCCCCCATAGCCTGCTTATTGCTGCATCAGCAGTCGGGTGGAGTGCGTGCAAAACTAACATTTCGCAAGATGCTTAGCTAATGACTAGAATATACTTCCTTGTCCCCAGTTATTCTTGGAAAAACCACATATCCGTGCTCTTTTGAATTGTAGACAACACAAAGGTCAGCATATTGTGTAGAAGCTGTATAAAAAGAGAGTGCATAATAAAATCGGGGCAGTCTTGCTTAAGGCTGTCCTCCCTACCCCATCTTTTTCTCTTTGTCTTTTTTCTTATCCTCACCCCCTCATTCAGGTTCCTCGTTCGATTTGCCGGCAGGCTCCGGCATGTAGCTACTGTTTAATGCCTACTGTAAGTCAGGCTTTGTGTTAAGGGTTTTACATTTATATTATTCTGATCCTCAGACCCATCTTATGAGATAGGCACTACTGTTATGTTATAGAGGAGGAATCTGAAGCTCAGAAAAGCTAAGTGACTTGCCCAGTTTTACACAGGGAATAAGCAGAGAACCTGGGGTTTAACTTGGTCATGTTGGTCTTTATAGCCCATGTTCCTAATCACACAACAAAAAGGACAATAAAAATTGCAACTGGGACACTTATGACAAGCTGGTGTTTTCCTGTCATCTCCACAGGTCTTTCTGCTCTCATACATTCTATCAGCCAGGAGACATCGAGGAGTTCTAGCTGTTCCTGAAGCCACTGCAGAACCTCTGAACCGGAGTTGCTTTCTGCCACGATGTGGGTGACGGAATCACTGCAGAACGCAAGACGAAGTTACCAGCTTAGGGGGCTTTCAATATCAGAAGCTCCTCTCTTTCCTTGAAGGTATCCATCATAGTATTCCATCTGATGGAGAGAGATGACCTGACCACAGACATGGAGAATTTAGGTCTCCAGGCTAGGGGATTCTATCGTAATTACCATAGCCACAGTGTATGTTACATGTCAGATACAAGAAAAATTGAGAAGACATTAGCATGATTGTGGTATCAGGGGAAAACTAAGATCCAGAGAAGACGGAAGATGAAATCGTTCTTAAAGTAGCACCTAGCACTCTATATGTGGCTTTGCTGTGTTATTTCTTTTTTTTATTGGGAGAGGGTTTTAATCCAGTGTCTTTCAAACTGTTTGACTATGATTCACAGTTAGAAATACATTTTATTCTTGATCCAAAATAAAAATAGATATAGGTGTAGATATGGTTATAACCTCCCACTAAATTGTCCACACAAGTCATTAATAGGTGGTGATCAGCCTTTGCAAAGTATTGCTTTACGTGATTTTCAAAGCACAACTCTGTAATGTAAGACAGGCAGGGATCTTTTCCCCAAAACTACTGAGCACATACCATGTTTCAGCACTGTTTGAGAACTTTCCACACATCTACAAGAAGACGGCTACAATAAAACTGCAAGAACTGTCCCAGAAAATCTGAAAGAACACTTGCCATAGCTACAAACCAAGATGGAGAAGTCATAGGGAAGCTGCCAGGCTCTGCGCTCTGGGCTTTCCCTATACCTTGGAGGAAGGCAAGTGTGCCGAGGAGGAGCCCTGAGACTCATCTTCCAAATTCAAGCCCCTCACCATTCACTCTTACCACCCCATCTCCACCAACACCTTACCTAGGACATCCCTGGGCACAGCCCTGCCTCTGACAGAGACATCCAGAATGCCTGGGGAGGTGGGGGAGGGGTGCCATAATACAATCAACAGAAAATATCACATAGGGGTATATACAGAAGAAAAAGACTAGACAGAAATACTCCAGACTATTAGAAAAAATAATAGCTATACACACAGACACACATATACAGTTGTCCCTCAGTATCACTGGGGACTGGTTCTAGGACCCTCCAGCCCCGATACTGATTCTAAGCCCCTTATATAAAATGAGGTAGTTGCACAGTCTACGCACATCCTCCCATACACTTTAAAACATCCTTAGATCACTTATACTATCTAATACAATGTGAATGCTATGTAAATAGTTGTTATACTGTCTTGTTTAGGAATCAGCTTTCTGGAATTTTAAAACTAGTTTTGATCCGAGGTTGGTTGAGTCTGCGGATGGAAACTCATGGATATGGAGGGCTGACTATACATTTTTACTTACTCCTCACAAAAATCTTAGGGGGGGCAATGTCATTTCCGATGAGAAACCCGGGCTTGGAGAGGTAACTGGAAGCCCGGAGTCAGAACCCAGGTGGCATGACTCAAGCACTCTCTTACCGTTCTACTAGGCTGTGGTTAGAAGCGAGTGAGGTTTTGTTTTTTTCAGTGTTTTTCTGTATTTTTTGTTATGAACCATCTATCATCACTTTTCTACTTAGGAGAAAAAAGGTGTATGTTAATGTCATTTTCTTTTTTTATTTAAATTCATTTTTATTTTTAGACTTATTGGAGTGACATCTGTTAGCAAGGATTACATAGGTTTCAGGCATAAAATTCTACAGTGCATTGTCAACTTGATGTATAATAAGGTCACCACCTAATGTGACTTCTCTTTCCATCACCTTATATTTAGCTGTCCCCAATCCTCTCCCACACCCTCTTTCTCCCCTCCCTAACCCACTCATCCCCAAATAAACAAACTATTGATTCTGTCCATGGGTTATTTGTTTGTTCATTTCTTTTTTCTTTGCTTTCAGTTTTATATTCCGCATATGAGTGATGTCATACAGTTCTTTGTTTTTTTCTCTCTGGCTTATTTCACTAAGCATGATGATCTCCAGGTCCATGCATTTTGTCGCAATGGTAATATTTCATCTTTTCTTACAGCTGAGTAATATTCCATTGTGTATAAGTACCACAGCTTCTGTATCCAGTCATCTTTCGCAGGGCACTTGGGCAAATAAACCTGGGCCTGGGGCTGAGGTAGGGTCTGCCTTGCCATTGGAGGCCTGGGCTTTCTTCTTATAATAAAGGGTGACAGCTACACTCAACCTTTCTCAAAGACCCTAAGGTGCTTCTGGGATGGCTGTTCCTGAAATACCAGTGGATTCCGTTTCTTAAGTGCACCCAGTTTCTTAGCAGTGACTAATTAACGTCTTGGACTAGGTTTCGGAGGACTTGAACCAATGATAGCAGTTCTGAACTTGAATGTGTCCCTCAGTTTCCCAGGAAAAATGATGCAGGCTCTTCTCCTTCAACTCATGCTCACCTGAAGTGTGCTCCTGCTCACCGACATCCCTGAGAGCAGGGACAGTGCTCTAATCTACCGGGTGCCCAGCATGTGGCCAGATTCACAGTAATGGCCAATAAACAGACCATTGGTAGAATGAATAAATGAACTGATCAGTCAATAGCTCTGAAGGAATGTTTCTTAAAGGCTAGTGTTTACCCAAGCCACCCAGGAAGCTGGGTTAAAATTCAAATGCCTGGGCCCTGTTACCAGAGAGTCAGATTCAGTAAATCTTACCTAGGACCCAGGAATTTGCATCTCAGCAAGCTCCCTCGGTGATTCTGATGTAGTCAGTCAGGTCTAGTTATCTGTTAGTGTGGAAGCAACTACCCCAAGATGTAAGGGTTTCAAAAAGGCAATGATTCCATTATATCTGCAGTTCTGTAGGTCAGGAGTTCAGGCAGTTTGGCTGGTCCTGATGGAGGTGCTGGGGCTCCAGATGGCTGTGTGCCTGGCACCTTTGTTAGATGGCTGGGAGGCTGGGCTCACCACATCTTTCAGCCTGAACACCTTTATGTGGCCTCTCACAGAGGGAACTCAAACTCTTTACCTGAGGCTCTGGGATCCAGGGAAGGGCAGAAACTGCAGAGCCTTTTGTGACCCAGCCTCCAGAGTGACATAGTACCACCCTAGGTCAGTGGTTCTCAACCTTCTTAATGCCGCAACCCTTTAATACAGTTCCAAGGGGTCACGACCCACAGGGTGAGAACACTGCCTAGGTTAAAGAAGTCACAGCCCTCCCAGATGCAATGAAAGGAAAAGCCATCCCTGCCTTTCCAGAGGAGGGCTCATATTTTAAAACCCACCCAGCAGCCCAAGAGCTCCACTTTGAGAAAACCCTCCCATGAGGAAAGATCTTTCTTTAACGGCCCCACACGGGACGCTGGGCTCAGTTACAGCAACACTTCCCAGCGTGGGGCTCGTTTCTCTGCAGGAACAGGAGACAATTCTAGCACATACATAACTGGGGATTTAAAAAGCATGTGGGTTTATTTCTATCTACATTTTAAAATGATTCATATTAGACATGGTTTTTATGAATTTCATGGTTTTTATATTAATTCTTTAGGACAAAGCTACATTCTTTTTCACAATTCAGTTTAGGAACAATTAAAGGCAACAATAAGGACATGCTGAAACATGTGGTAAAATATATTATAAGAACCACGAATGTGGCACTCAGATGCCCAGAAGTCCCCAAGCTATGGAATTCACTCCCAAATCTCAGTTCTGAATTTTGTTTTTTCTCTGAAACCTGTATCCTGGATCTCCTTGCCTCTCTTTTCCTAGTTGGTCCTGCTTCTCTGTATAATCAGAAAAATTCCATGAAGGGAGAGCCAGCCATGCTTTTGCCCTGGAGACAGGCTGAGCCCCCGTCTGACTCCCCAGGTCCTCATGGGTGGTCACCTGCTTTTGTCTTTGCCTCTATCTGCTTTTTTTTCCCCTGAAGAGGTCATTTCTGATTCTTCCCACCTGATGTAGGACTTATTTGGTCAATAATGACTTTAAATAGTCATTTAAAGTTAAGCTAAGCTGTTTACAGTAGAAAATCCCTCCTACTAATTTACCTTAGCCACTGATCTCTTTCAGAATTCATCCCTGAAACAAGGATTGAAGCAGTTTTATTTGGCTTTATTTCACTCTTACAAGCAACAGTAAAGACAGGTTTCTATTTCCAGCCCTGGAAGACTTCAGACTGAGAGGGTCTTGCCTTGATTTTTTTTTTTTTTTGGCCTATCTGAAATGATATTATGAACATTTTCATTAATTTAAATTTCACAAAATTTAAAATATAAAGTAATTTGGACCAGAGCAGAACTTGAGTTTACATTACATGCTCTTGAATTTATAAAAAATAAAGTCTTTGTTATTTTGCTGATTAAAAAGGTAATATGGGTGCGCTGTAGAAAAAATTTAATTACTAAATTAATCTTGGTAATCCCATGTTCCTTTGGCCAGTTTCATATTCAGCTAAATCATTCTTTTGTGAAAATATTTCCTGAATCTACTATGTGTAAGAAAATAGTCAGAGGTCTGAGAGTGAGATCTACAAGAACTCATGGAGTCAGGAAGGGGTAACTAGATCTGATGAGGAGCAAAGCCAGGTGGGAGCAATGGGGGCCAACCCCAGGCCATGAATCCCACCCGTGGTACGGGGAGGAAGTTTTCTCCTCTAGGAAGGTTTCCAGGGGTCTTAGATCTTAGACTTAGAGAGGTGTAGGAAGGACAGGTTCAAGGTCAGGACAAAAGAGTGAGAAAAAAACATAAAGAGTAACCAGTGAAGATGTGCTTGGAGGTTGGACCTGGAAGGGGCCTAGAGATGCACTAGTTCAACATCATATTTTCTAGAGCAGATAATATCTTTTTCATCTGGTGTTCAGATTTCTTTCACAAATAGTGAATTTTATTTGAAGTGAAAGAACAAAGATAAAGCTGGACACTAGATAAAGCAGTCAGGATATATTTTATTTAGTAATCATTATTGCAGTAGGGAAGGGGTCCAGCATGATTAAAGCTCAACTGCAAGGAAACGGAAAGCAGGAGACCTTTTAAGGATGGGTGTGCTCAGGGAAAGGCACCGAAGGGCATTAAGGAAGGTTGGTCCATATGACAAGGCCACTAGGATTTGCTAATTGGTGGTTATTCAGAGAAACAAATCTCTTGAATCTTTACTGACAGGAGGCAGTGGTGCAAGTTAGAGCAAGGCGCCCACTAAAGTTAGGCCTTTACCTTCACACAGAGAATGAGATTGAGAATTCTCTTCTTGAATATTTATTTCATTTCAAACAGATAACTCTCTGGTCCTTCAGAATACTGTTCTGGGTGGTTAGAAGACTTGTATCTCAAAGGGGCAGAGAAAGGATTTATAAATGGAAGGTTTCTAAAGTAACAGCTCTAAGATGGGGGTTCAGGGACTCATCTGCCTATTGTTAGGTTTTAGCTGGAACAAACAGTAAGTTCTCCTAGCAGGCTTGAGCTTTCTCAGGCAGGCATTTGGGTGGGTAGGAGAGGGGTGGTGGTATCCTAGCAACATGATCTCTAACTGCTACAAGCCATACTAGACAAGGAGAGGGTTTTTCTCAACATTCAGGAGAAAAAAAAATACAAAACCAAAACCATGATCATACTCTCATGAGATTCCTTGGGATGTTGGAGACAATAGTTTTGTCATAATGAATGGGGCCAAAGCCACACTTCAAATGCTACATAGTGAGTGGGGGGCAAGTAGAGGCAGGCAAGTTTGATATAGGTAAACCAATATAATGTGAGCACGCTGAAAGTAAAAGTTGGGTAGGAAAATATAATTTAATAATTTAATAAAAAAAGAAAACTAGTACATACTTGAAAAATACATTATGGTCTCTTTTAATTCTAGATGACAACAGGGGAACAATCCCTGCCTCCCCCACCCAATTGTAAACTTCTTGTTTGTAGGGCTCATGTCTTCTACTATTTTGTTTCTCTGGAACCTGACAAATATTGCGCAGAGGGGATACAAACAGAACTCTTTATTTATGAATGCCATGAGATATATGTTGTTTTCATTGAAGACAATGCCTTCCAAAGGTACCCTTGCAGTAAAATTATGGAGATCTAGGCAGGACAAAAGTATCATTTAATGGGTTTCTACTGCTTGATCAGTGGCACTCAACAAGGGTAAAACTGCTGGGTGACATAACCCTGGAAAGCCATTGCCCCTAGCCACAGCTCTTTCTTCTGCAACATCAAGGATTTAGGTCAAGACATAGATAGCAGGTACAGAGAGGAAAGCTGATAATAGATAAAGTTTTTAAATAGCTCAAGGATGAACCCAAGGATGAAATAAGAGCACAACAAGCATTAGATTCTTATACTTCTATAGCTTCTCCTAGATAACTTGAAGATGATAAAGTTGTTTGAAAATTTAGGATCTTGGCCGTGGAATACAATTCATTATCCTTTTCATGAATGTGCAAAAATGCCTCAAATGACTTGACACCCCTCTGGTTTATATTGTAAGAACCAGCTTCCTCTGGCACATTGACTAGCAGGTCTTTTGCAATATAGCATAAATATTAACAAAACCCAATGCACATGTAACAGTACAGTGTACACATGCTGGGGAATGAAAGCTCCAGAAAGTTCAGTGCATTCAGGTAAGCCATTTCTAAGCTGTGTGTTCAGGCTCAGGTAAAGGAAGAATCAGATTTTTTCCTCCAATTTAATCTTTCTGGCACCCAAAGAACATACTAGGAACTATGGCGATGGCCTCCTATTTTCAGAAAATATCTATATTTTTTCTTAGACCACTTTTCTTTGAATATTATATTCCAGAAGGGTGAGGTATAGCTAGCCTTCATTATTGAGAAGCGTCCTTTCTTTTAAAATTTAAAAATCAGTTTTTATCATTTTCACTTTTAAAATATGTTATTATAAAAAAATGGAAAACACAGGGAACAAAAGCAGCATTAATCCCTCCCTACTACCCCTTCCCCCACCCCCAAAAAGACACTTATAACATTTTAATGTGTTTCCTTCCTGTCTTTGTTCTATTTGTTTATACCATTTGTCCTAGTTCATATTGTGGAGAGAGAATCCTCTCCTTATGGTTCCGCTATAAAGGTCAATGGATCCAGCTAATTAACAAGAAACCAATCGCACTTTACACTTGTATAACTTTTAGTTTATCACAGCAGGTTGACATCATCATCACATTGGGTGATCACATCAGAGAGACGAGACCATTGTCTGGACACTAAAGTCAGAGACTAGAAAGGGGGTCTTCACCCAACACGTGGCTGGGAAGGGTCAGAGCCAGAATTTGAGGTCTCTAGATTTCTTACCTAGATTTTCCCCTACAATGATGTATATTGCCCTTTCCAATTAAAGTCTATGATCTATGTACGGAAATCCTACTTGAGAGCTAGGACTTGTACTTCCTGGGGTTTATGTTTGTGCCATAAGACACATTGTATGTAGTGTGCGTGCTGAGCTGCCAGTCCGGGAACTTTGCCATCATCACACGCACAGCAGCAGTTTGCTCACATGTACCAGCTTCCTCGGCCACCTGAGCAGTTGGGCTCGGTCCCTGGCAGCAGGCATGTGGGGCACGGAGCTGCCTCCTGGGCTCACTTGCCAAAAGAAGAAACTAGCCTGCTGTCACCTCCCCAGGTACCCGCCTCAGCCCCCAAGTACATATCTGTAGCTGTGCCTGCAGCTAATGGTCAGCCCCTGCTGTGGAGGTATGAGCGGTTCAGCAGAGAGCTTTCTACCTAAGTGGGACCATGACCATCTGGCTCTCACCTTCCTGCCTGGCCCTTGACAAATTTCCTCACTGCAAAAAGTAGTTCCGTATTTGCCAAAGCTTTTAATTTCTAATTTTTCAATTTCTTTTTTAAAATTTCTTATTTTGGTTTCTTTGCCTATGTCATCTCCCCACATGTCCCTCTCCCCCCAGTTCCAACATTTTATGGAAGTCTGTATAATTATGCAGCCTTAGCGGTTAGATAAAATCTAAGATTTCATGGAAAGGATGTTAATATTAAGCTCAAAATGATATTTTGGGTTTAATATTGCAAATGAAATAAGGGGTTAAAAGAAAATAAAGAGGCAGAGAGGAGGCAAAGGAGACCATGTAAAAAGAAATCAGATGGGAGAGAGATCAGGAGAGGCTCAGGAATTTCTGAATGGGGCATTTTAGTAAATAAAAATAAAAATAAAAATAAAAATGTTTCTGTGACATTGCCTTTTCATATGAATTATGAGTCTTGTGAAAATTATATCTGATTATTGACTTTTCACATACGTCTCTCTAACAGTTTGAAGCTGATGTTTCTTCAGCACAAAATGCTTGTTATTTTTAAATATCAAAGACTATTTTTTAAATAAAAATTTATTTTCATGTAGAATTCTTAGTTTTAAAGGTGGTCTGTCCATTCCTTAGACCATCAAAGCCAGCCGATTGCATTAATCATCATTTCTTTATTCATTGCAAGACTCCTGGTAGTTCTATTTGGAACCATTTATGCCAAGACTCTAATACCATTGGTTTCTGAATTTTGTTTTGTTTTCACTTCCATCTATCTGAGACCAGTGAAGAGCTTATATAGCAGTTAGAGAAACAACAAGGCTAATTGCTAGGATATAAACGGGTTTGTCAGAGAACCAGTCAAGATGGCCCAAATGAATGGATGCTCCAATTGCCTTCTTGTCTGAGTTCTCTTGCGTGATCTCACCACCCCCAGCATAATACCCACCACCCTTGGATAGAGGTGTCCCTGAACCATTAACTAGCATCCTTCTCTCTATAAAGCCCACTCAGATTGCTCTTTGGAAAAGCAAGATCAAGGCCACATTGGGGTGCATGTGATGAGCTAGCCAGCCATCACAGACACTGGTCAGCTCAGCACATGAACTTGGAAAGATCCAAGCAAATGAACCATTCTTTCTGCTTTAAAGTAGCTGAAATTTTTTATTGAACTCAGTGGTGTTTTGTTCAAATTGGTAAAAAATAAAATTGCATGGTTTCAGCATTGAATTTTCCAACTAGGTTTTTGTTTATCATCCCTAGATATCCCTAGCTCATAATAGTGAATAATCATGGAAAACAAAAACAATTTTTTACCTTACCTTTTGGTGCCAACTAGTTTCAGCATAATTGTATTCAGTCTCCACTCATCATATTTCCCGTAATTAATTGGCTCAAATTTTTCTTTGATTTCAAACCTTACATGGAGGAAAACGCAGGTTCCATTGGTTTCAAAGATGCTGTTCAAAAAATTGATTCCTGAACAAAACCAGTGGTGTCCTACCTGAGCTCATTTTCCACCCTGAATCTTTTCCTCCGGGCCAGCTCCATGAGGAAGATTCTTTGGCTGGTTCCCATTTTCTTCTCCAGAATGAAGAGGACCAAATCTCAGAACTTGATGTCATGAGGAGGGGAGGCCATTGAAACCCCCATCTGCCTGGGTTTCTTCTTCCAAGGGCTCAAATGGGCCATTCGTGTGGGATCCATGGAGAGAGATGGCTGCTGCTTCTGGCTGTGCCATCAAGTGGAGTCTCTAGGAGTGAGAGAGAGTCTGCCCTCCTTCACAAAGAGCTCTGATGTCATCTCTCTGGCACTGAAGCCAGGGCTTCCTGGGCCCTGCCCTGGAGACAGCTTCCTCCTGAGTTCAGCAATTCTGCCCAATATGGAAGTCATAATGGAAACAGCAAATTATCTTTTGCTTTCCTTATGCATACATTCATCAGATCCTCAGAATAACCTTGTATTTTATTTATACATTTGTTGTGGCCCATCTTTTCTCTATTTTTGATCCCTTTTTAACCTTCCAATGCACTTGCATTCTCTTCCTCTCATAAACAATTATTACAATACATTGAATTTCTATAATTTACATAGGTGTTATGTGTTGTTTTGATTTTATATATTTGGCATTGTTATGTTTCTCATTCTATTGATCACTTTTTCTCACTTAAAACTACATTTTTAGATCCATCCATGTTGCTCTGTGTTCTAATCCATTGCCTCTAATTGCTTTATCATTTTTGTTATGTCAGTGCATTTTATATGTGAGGAAAGCAAGGCTCAGACAATTTACTCAAGATCACAAAATAAGGGGTAGAACCAGATCTTGAATTTGGGTCTTTGGACTCCAAATGCTGTATATCTCAGCTTTTTCAGTGAGTAGTCTATTATATAGACTCTAAAATTGGTCATTTGGGGTAGAGTGAGATGACCTTTACATGGGAATTACTGCAATAAAGAGACGTTTTTCATAACTTACATGCATAATAAAAGGAGTGTCTTTCATCGAATTACTTGCTAGACCTCATTTCCTGAATATCTACTGTGTGGCCAACCACCTACAAGCCTCAGCTGACTGAACCCTCCCAACACCACTGCCTGTACTACTAGCATTCCCATTTGGCTAAACAACCTGCTCAGCATCACAGAGCTCATCAGTGGTCGCAAGTAGGAAATGACTGAGCTAAGACTTGAACTCCGATTGGTCTGATTTTAAAACCTGTGTCTTCCCCACTAACAAATCTAAGCTCTGCTCACCCACTCCGCCACATGATTTGAGACTTTTGCTACCTCCAAAAGTACATGGGCTCCTCTCACCACACTAGGGAATGTCTGATGTGACAGCTGCCCTCAAGCATTTGCAAAGCTATATTGTTCGAAAGAGCAAGATAAAAAATCTTCAGGTGGAATTTGCAGAGTAACAGATTTTAGTTCTCTGTGAGTAAGAACTTTTTATTAATTAGAGCTGTCTGAAAACATAGAGGCTGCAGCATACAGTGGAATATTGTAGGTGTGAAAAGTGTCCAAATAGTCTGGACCACTGTTTACTGGAATGTTAGGGAAGTTATGCAGATATCTGGTAAGGACTTTTAATGCAGCTCTGTGATTCCAGTGTGATACGATTTCTTACTAAAGAACAAAATTTGGAGATGAGAGTCCACACTGACCCTCATTGTTAGGCATTTGTTTACTGAAATGCTGAAAGTTTCATGTGAGAACAGTCTTAACTAACAAGTGGCCTGCAGCATGGAGCAAGCCAAAGTTCTGGGGAAGAGTCTGAGGTTGTTGTGTTCATCTCCAGGGTATGGCCAGAGGGGAAAAAACAGTGTGTCACCTAAATAGTAAAGAGGATGGGGAAGTACAGAGATAGGACTAGGAGCTCAGATCTGACATCTAGCTGCCGGAACCAATCTCATTTCCATTATTTTGAAGCTGTGACCTTGAGCAAGTTGCTTCACTTCTTGGAGACTCACATCCCCCAATCTGTAAAATGAGGACCAACTGGGATAACCCACAGACTGAACAGAGTGCTAGGCACACAGGAAGCGCTTTAAATAAACATCAATTGGTAGTGATTTGATTTGCTTCCTAACTCTATAGTTGTGTATGTTGTAAGTGTATGAAAATGAATAGAACAGTGTCTAGAGGATAGGATCAACAGCGCTAACAATCACCACTTCTGGCGAAGGGTGTGTCGGTCCACGTGGTGAACGTTGACTCTTTATCCCCCTCTGTGGAGAGATGGTCTGTGGCTGGACTGTGTCCTTGAAGTAAACAGGGGTGTGGATTCCAGATCACTGGGTCCCACCAGGATGGAACCCTGTCTTGACAGCACCATCTGTTTCTGGAGGGAGTATCCAGCCATCTCACACCATCTCAAGACATTCAAGGATGGGGTAGTTCTAATTTTTAAAAAGTGTCTTTCCGACCATGAGAATTCCCGTTTCCTTAAGCAGGTAATAAATACGATGAGGGACGCAAGGTCAGGGCTCTGAGTCCTTGAGGCTCTGAGGCCCCTGTTCCCACCTTTGTTCTCTACATTGTGTGTCTTTTCTCTATGTTCTGCGGCACCCTTCACTCGCCCCTTTCCCTTGTGGAGCTGGACACAGCACGAGAAGCAATGGAAGTAATCTTAGAAACATCCATTTTACCAAAATCAGGAAGAAAAAAAAATCTGAAAAGACTAATTACGAGTAATGAGATCAAATGAGTAATCAAAAATATCCCAATGAAGAAAAGCCTAGGACCAGATGGCTTCACTGGTGAATTTTACCAAACATTTTAAGAAGAATGAACACACCAATGCTTCTCAAACTCTTTTAATCAAAAAGGAGGAAACTCGCCCAAACTCATTTTAAGAGGACAGCATTAGTCCGATATCAAAACCAAAAAAGGACTCTGCTAGAAAACTACAAGCCAATATCCCTGATAAATACAGATACAAAAATTCTCAATAAAACATTACCAAATAGAATTCAACAGCACATTAAAAGGATCATCCACCATGATCAAGTGGCATTTATCCCTGGGATGCAAGGATGATTCCGTATACATGAATCACTTCATGTGATGCATCACATTAATAGAATGAATGTAAAAAATGAAAGTAAAGTATGATCATCTCAATAGCTGCAGAAAAACATTTGAGAAAATTCAACAACAATTCATGATAGAAACTTTTAACAAATTAGGCAAAGAAGGAACCTATCTCAACATAGTAACACCACATATGACAAACCCACAGCTAACATCCTAGTCAATGGTGGAAGCTTAAAGCTTTTCCCCTAAGATAAGGAACAAAACAGGGCGGTCACTCTCTCCACTTCTATTCAGCACAGCAGTGGCAGTCTTAACTAGAGCAATCAGGAAAGGAAAAGAAATAAAAGGTGTCAGAATTGGAAATATGTCTACTTTCAGATGATATAATTTTCTATATATGAGGGCTGTCCAGAAAAAAATCCAGCAATTGTTGTGCTCCCTGTTTTCAACCCCCACAGTGACCAAAAGACCGACTCCAATGTAAATACAAAATAAGACTTCATTGCTACAAGCTCGAGCTCGGTCCGTCCGCCCTCCAACGCAGCAAAGAGAGAATGGCCCCGAACCTGGATAGGCAGGGGAATTTAAAGGAAAAAAAAATGCAGGCGGGTGGGGTGACATGCGGTGGCGTTACTGGGTAGGTAGAGGGACATGGGGCCGGAAGCAGGGTGAACGCTGAGGTTTTTCCTAATAAGGGAAGTAGTCTGCTGTGCTCTTAGGTTTTGCTTCTCTCAAAATGGCGGCTAACTGTCAAAATGGAGTCTCCTAGGCCCCACAGTCAGAACTTTTGTTGTGGCGAGAAGTCAAAGGTCACTTGGAGGGTTGGAGAACCAGTTTATTTCACTGGCAGGCTCAGAGGAGTCTCAGACTCCAAACTGTGAGCCCCCCTAACAGACTTTTAACAGTGAGGTGGGGACTACTGAATGTGATAAGCAAGCAGAGTTACAGAAGCGATATGCATACATTAGGCGTCTGGGGAAAAGGAATGCAGAGGGGGTAGTTCACAGAATTTTCATTAAACAGCTCACAAAATTTACATTAAAAAGGCTTACAAAAAGCTAAATATAAGGTGATGGAAAGAGAAGTCATATTAGGTGGTGAACTTATTATACAACAAGTTGACAATGCACTGTAGAATTGTATGCCTGAAACCTATGTAATCCTTGCTAACACATGTCACCCCAATAAGTCTAACAATAAAAATGAATTAAAAAAAAAAAAAAGGCTTACAGAAACAGCTTTGTAATTTCCCAGTTCAGGAGTTCTGTGTCTTTTGCCAGCATCTCTGAGGTTGTGTCAGCTAAGTTGTTAGCTTGCAAGGAGGGTGTCATTGCCAAGGTTTCCAGACAGGGCAGGTTTCGGCGGTGGTACACCCAATTGAAAAAACACACGCGGAGCTGCCATGGGGAACCATAAACACACCAGTAAGCAAGCTACTTTATTGCGCACCCGGGACTATATATACGTATTCAAACAAAAGTGGCATCTTGCCACAACTGCCCAGTAGCAGTTGTTCAGGTTTTCATGGTTACATAAGGCAGTAGGTGTGCAGTAAGTGTCAGTCCCAGGAATTCCTCAGCCCCAGACAGGGACTGATTATACCAAGGTCAAGCCTGGGTGGCAGGCCTGGCTTTACCTCTTTACAGTAGTCCTGGCTGTAATTCTTCACAGCGGGCTTAGCTTTAACTCTCTGGGGACTGACACTCCACCCCTCCAGGACTGCCACACGGGACTTTACCCATCATGTATATCCTTCAGCCCATAGCCCATAGCAGCAATATAGGGCACAGCAAAAGACTACCAGACTGCTAGCAATAATCACTAGGATGATTAGTATCCACTGCCAGGTGGATCCTAAGGAGTCCCACCAAGTGTGAGGGGTCAGCACACGGGCAACATTTTGACACCGGTGTGGGGGCACCCAACCGGCAATGTGATTAGCACCTGAGCGATGTTGTTCTATACATAACGGGACTTGTTCCGATAGTTTCATATGTTTTTCCCCACCACCCAACCACACCCATTACCTGTTCTATGGTTCGGCTCCAACATGTCCCAGCTTGCAGTGTAGCCATGGACCTGGCTCTCCTGAGTGGGGCAGTAACTGGCTTGCCCTCACTTGAGGAAGAGCATCACCAGCATCATTTCTAGGAGCCTTTAAAGGATTATGTCCTGGAACATGGTAAATTGTGGCCCCCTCCTGAAGACCCCATTTACACAAGTTCTGCCAAAGAGCCCTCCCCAACAAAGGATGGTGCCCTATCAGCCAATCTCGGGCTGCCCAGTGGAGGAGCCAGAGTGTTAAACCTTTGTATATTGCCCAACTGTCTGTACAGATGTGTACAGGGCCTGATTCATTCATCAGCACTAACCACATAACCCTCAATTCACCCCACTGACTGGATTGCCCAGTTCCTGTCTCATACCAGAATTCATCTGTAGAGGGTTTTATTGCCACAGCCACCCATGTAGGCAGTTGCCCTCGGCAGGAGCCATCTGTATACCAGGCATCTGCTGGGATAGGGGCTTGCTCCTTTAAATAGGGACTAGCCATAGACATTTCAGTTTCCATTGGTGGGAATGGCTCTTCTACCTGAAATTCTATAGGTCCTAGCCAGGCATGCAACTGATCTGATAAAGGTCTGGATGAAAAACGGGCCCTTTGTTCCAAATAGGCCACCCATTTGCTCAAGGTATGGGTTTGGGCTACCCCTGTTCATGGTTCATAACCAAGACTGCACCCAGCCCTCTACCAGATACGTTGATTGGATGGTTACAGGATTAGGACCTGTTATGGCCTCCAGGCCAAAAGGGTAGCACAAATAGCAGCTAGCTGTTTCTCTATCAGGAAATAGCGGGCTTCCGCCTCTTTTGACAATTGAGACCAGAAACCAATGGGCACCTTATGAGTCCCATGTTTCTGCCACAAGCCCCATCCAAATCCATTGTCATCCACTGACACCGTTAAAAGGAACAGTAGGGTGGTGTCAACCACCCATAGGGTTTGGGTTTGAGCCACTGCCTGCTTGGTGGCTCGAAATAACTGTTCTATCTCTGGGGTACAATCCCAAGTAGCCCCTCACCATATCAGGCGATACAAGGGGCAAGCTAAAGTGTCTAAATGAGGAATAAACACCCTCCAGTATCCCAACAAAAGCAAATAGGTCTGCAATCGTTTCACTGTTGTTGGCTGAAGATATGCCTGTATCTTATCTATGACTGCCTCCAGCATAATCTTAGTCTTACCCGACCAGACAACTCCCAAGAATTTGTCAGACAACCCAGGCCCTTGGACCATGTCTTCATTGATGGCCCACCCCCAGGTTTCCAGGGCTTCTCGTAGACTGGTGGCCGCAATCTCGAGCTCGGCAAGAGAATCAGAGGTTAGCATTATGTCAGCAATGTAATGCAATGGATGCAATCCTGCTGGCTTCCGCCAGGTGGCCAAGTCCTGAGCCACTAGTGGCACAGGGTGGGACTGTGCAGATATCCCTGGGGAAGCACCAGGAAAATCCATTGTCGTCCTTCCCATATGAAGGCGAACTGCTCTTGTCTCTCCGGCGCTATATCCATGGAGAAGAAGGCATTTGCCAAATCCACAACATAGTGATACTGTCCCAGTTCATGTGTGAGTTTGTCCATGAGATCCATAACATTGGGCACTGCTGCATGCAACAGGGGTGTCACTTTGTTCAGCTCCTGATAGTCCACAGTCATTCGCCAGGAGCCGTCAGGCTTTCTCACTGGCCATACGGGAGAATTGTAAGGGCTGTGCATTGGGAGGATTATCTGGGCTTCTTCAAGCTTGAGAACGGTATGACCAATCACTTTGTGCCCTGCTGGTGGCCAATATTGCTTTGTATGAACAACATGGGTAGCCTGGGGCAATACCAAGGGGGCATGATGGGGATGCCCCTGAACAGTAGTCTTTACCACTCTTGTACGCAGGCAAAATTCTTCCATTGTCATTGAAATCGCCAGTCCTTGCAGCACATCCACCCCTAGAATATATTCTGCGATAGGGGAGATACAGACTTTACAGTCTTGTGGGGGCAATCGCCCTATGCTCAGGGTCACAATTGCTTATTTGACCCGTATCATCCAGCCTCCATATCCCTCCATGGTGACCGTAGGACCACTAAAGCAATCCAGATTTCCATACAGTAAAGTGCTATTGGCTCCAGTGTCCACAAGGGCTAGTACCCACTGCACATTATGAGGGGAACTAGTAAATAGCAAGTTCAACATGTGGCCTCCAGTCCCCCGGGTCCCCCCTCAGCCGGGTGCCTTGGCTAGACCCCTAGTCTGGGTAAAAATCAGTCAGTATCAACTCCATAATTGGGAGTGTAACAGCTGGCAGGGGAGTAAACTGCTTCTCAGGTTCCAGCTGCTTCCACAGAGCCAGCAGCACCCCTGTAGGCTGATGCTCTATTTTCTCTTCAGCTACTCCCGCAGCTAATAGACCAAACCACATCTGCTTTCAGCTCACTCTTACTGCAGGCTGAATGTGACCCTTTTGATTCCTTTTACTCTTCGGGCGTCCTTTGGGTGGGGGCCCCTTGGGGCCCTTTAGCGGCCTCACCTGGCTGCCTTTTTTCTTTTGCCTGACTTCCCCATCCCCCAATCGAGCTAGGGCGGCTGTTACTTCATGCACCCGCCAATCTACACAGGGAGCCAGAAGAGCCGCCATAGTCCCAGAAGTTCCTGGGGGCCCTGAGGCTAGGATGAGGTCCTTCATCCTAGTGGTGAAAACCTCCTCATCAGGACTATTGTAGTGTACCTGAAACATCATCTGTCGCATGCCCATCTCCCGTATGATTTGTACTAGGTCCGAGTACATGGACCAGTTGTTCACAGTCTCAGGCAATTCACCAGCATCTGCCCAAACCATTCGGGCCACTGCCATTATCCAATTGATCAAGGAATGATTTCCTGCATCATGGTTAGTGTGGGCAATATTTTGTAGCCTTTGCCTCAAGGAGGCGAGTACCGTAATGGAGGCCAGTTGGGACATTTCATTGGGGATAAGTGTTCCTTCTGCCCCCTCGTCCCATAATCTCAATAGCCAACTCAGTACATTTCCCCTGCCCATTGCCATACCTGCTTCATCAGTTGTCAGTTCCTGTAATTCAGTGGGCAAGTACACAGTCATTGTCATATGCTGCCTGGACTGGGGCGGGGGCCCCTGCCGCTGACCCCCCGGCCCCATTTGCTGCTACAGCTCAACCTACCATTGCACTAAGGGGCGAGCCTGCAATATAGGTATCAGTCTACCTGCCCTGGAGGACTGTACAGACCCCTCCAAGCCCTGTAGCATGCATTCTGCAGTCACCAGGTGCTCTTCCAGCATTTACTCACAGGGCTGCAACTGGCGTACCTGTTGAGCTTGCTCCTACATCTCCCAGCTGGTATGGTGCAGCACCACCAGAAACATCCAGGCTATCCAGCCGGCCACCTCCCCATGTGCCAGCAGAACATTCAGCTCCATAGATTCCAGGGCCCTCTTGATATCCTCAGGTGTTGGCCTAATCTTATCCCAGTCTTCTGGGGTGTCCATGTGGTCAGATATGTGGCCACTGGGTTCCATAGGGAGGTGGGAAGCCACATTTCTTCCACCCGGGGACCCTCAGAGGCGCTGGGGGTAGTACTCACCTCATCCTACTGACTTCGCCAAATTTCACTGCAGGGCAGGTTTCGGCGGTGGTACACCCAGTTAAAAAAACACACGCGGAGCCGACATGGGGGGCCATAAACACACCAGTAAGCAAGCTACTTTATTGCGTACCCGGGACTATATATACGTATTCAAACAAAAGTGGCATCTTGCCACATCTGCCCAGTAGCGGTTGTTTAGGTTTTCATGGTTACATAAGGCGGTACATGCGCAGTAACTGTCAGCCCCAGGAATTCCTCAACCCCAGACATGGACTGATTATACCAAGGTCAAGACTGGGTGGCGGGCCTGGCTTTAACTCTTTACAGTGATCCTGGCTGTAATTCTTTACAGCGGGCTTGGCTTTAACCCTCTGTGGACCGACAGAACATAAAATGTCAGACCTTTCACAATTCCTGACAAGCCCTTAAAATAACCAGGAGTCTTAGGAATGGAGAGCTAACCAGAGTCCAGTGCATGTATGGACCTCCTGGATAATGACTTCATGTGTCTGAAACTTTAAGAACTTCCTTTGACCTCTTTTATATAAGTAGAAGGAAAGGCACCAAAGTATTACACACCTAGGGCTCATGCTGGCAACCTGGAACACCCAGTGACCAGAGACTTCCCAGGGGAGCAAACAGATGGACATAACGTATATTTGCAAAATTGACCTAGGTGCCTCCCTGTTGCCCAAATTAGGGTCCAAAATCATAATTCCTGATGATTTTGACAGAGTGGGCAGAAGGGTGGATGTGAGCAGGAGGGGAGGGGTTGTCCCATTCATTATCAGCTGCCTCTAAATTACAAAGATGAGAGGAAGGAATGTGGAAAAGAGAATTTGCCTGTAAGGAGGAGCATTGGCAGATTCCCTGAATCTGGGAGTGAGACCTGGCCCGTTATCAGCTACTCTCAAATTGGAAGGGGTAAAGCCCTTCCTGTTCAACCACAGGCCCTACTTCCCAAAATCATGTTGTTGTGTGGCTTTGGCCCTTTGCAGAAGGATCCTGCAGAAAAGAAAGGGGGAGGAGCTTACCCCCAGAGACACAAAAATTCCAAAACAATAGAAGGGGGAGCTGCTTCCCACTCTTGGGTCAGCCTGCTTCACCATCTTGGAGGGTACTTTTAACTTTTAATTTTCTATTACAAACTTTAACTTTTCACACACTGTCTCTTGATTGAATTCTTTCCTTCAAGAAACAAAAAACCTAGGTAGGGAAAATCGCTGTTTCACGGTAACATCTTCATGCATTACTTTTTGTGAAGGCCAAAATACACTGCAAAAAAGATCAAGGCACATGACAGTCGTAAACAGATTAGCATGTTTAGTGACCATCAAACTTAGAAATCAATTCAATGTTCTAATCAATTAAGTCACAACCAATTTAATTAGGGAAATTAAATGACATTTAGTGGTATGTCTGATTTCTACTCAGCAATAATGAATCAGGAGTTCATGCAAATAACTAAAATTGGTCTTTTAAAATATGGTAGCCAAGACTTATTGAGAGAAGCTGGAGAGAAAGAAGGAGGAAAAGAGAGAAAAGCTGCTCTTGAGCCCTTGTCAAGACTCCTGGATCTGTATACGAGTAGAACCCACAAACATGGAGGCAGAGGGCTGCATGCCTGCAACACCCTGCACTGTGGTGCTTGGGGAATCACAGGGGCCAGAGCAGCTTCCTCAGTCATGTTTGTGTGTACATGTGCAGTGTTTCTGACTATGGGCATGAATCGTCATTCCATTATTCATTGCACCCCTTTAATTAACAGTCAGATTGAAATAAGGGCTCTGGGTATAAGTGGTACCATGCTATTGTTGCAGGAAACTAGGCCCAGCAGAAAGAATAACCCAAACACCTAAGATAGAAGAGAAAAGGATCCTTTATTCAGCCGGCGGAGCAACAGCAGAAAAAAGTCTTAAACAGCCAAGCTCCCCAACCCAGTCTGGTTCTGTCCTTTTATAAGACTTAGAGGCTTTTAGACAAAGAGGCAATCATGTTGCCTTTTGATTGGTGGTCCTAACATATTAGCATAAATTTCTGGTGGGTTGTTACAGAAAAAAAGAATTTAGGATTTATTGTTTTATTGCAGAGAGCATCCTTGCACCAGGGCAGGAGGGATTTATTGCTTTAGAGCAGATAGCAGCCTTGTACCTAGACAGGCTAGATAGGGCAGGCATGCTGGATAGGGCGGGCATAATAGATATGGGTGGGCATGCTAGATTGGAGTAGATACCTCCCCAGGGCAGGGCCTCCTTTCTCATTCCTCCCTTTGAGACCCCATAAGATTTTTATTTTTGAGATCTCATCATCCATGTGCTGCTGCAGGGACTGATAGTGTTTTACATAGAACATATGTGACACTGCCTTTTGATTGACAATTGTCTTCATCATTGAACCTACAGCTCTGACTGCTAGTGGGAAGAGACAAGGAACAATCAAACATAGTGTGACTATGGCTAGCATTCCACCTATTAGGGTTTTAAATCCTCCGAAGGCTGAAAACCATCCTCCCCATAAGCTCTGGGGGACCCATCCATTCCAGGTTTGCACTGGGACATGAGCCAACATCTGGATTTTTTAAATTATGTCTTCTACGACCTGCCCCTGTTCATCAATTTGCAGGCAGCAATTAGTTAAGTTAAACTTTCTACATATTTTTCCTTCTTGGGCCAGCAAGTAATCTAAGGCCAGTTTGTTTTGATAGACAGAGGTTTGGATCTGGGTTTTCTGCCGTACTAGGAATGACAGTGCTCTGCCTGTCCCATTAGCTCTGATCTCAAGCATTGCTTCTAATCTAACTATTTGGTTTAGCATATAGATTGGGGTGCGATATGCTCAAGATCCATCCTGGGCCCATGTAACTAGGCCATGATATTGGATTATTTTCTCAGGGTGCTATTTATTATCCTTCTAATCCCCTATGGTAACCTCTCTCCTTATTAGCATGTTTTGTCTCTGTGAGACTTAAAGAGATAAAGTGGGGAGGAGGATCAAAGAGTTTTATGAGCCCAAATAATTTTGCAAGCTTTTTCATTTTGAGCATTTTTTCCTGACTCATTTAGCCCTAACATACATGTCCTTTTAGTTATTTATAAGAAATAGGTCACCGTCCTCATTGGCTACTTCTTGCATGACTGTTAGGGTGGCGTGGTCTGCCTAAAAAAAAAAAAGAAGTTAAGCCTGGGGAGTAGGGAGATATTGTCCTTTGGTCTGGAGCAAAAGGTATTGTCCTACATCCTTCTTTGGGCGAGGTGGGCTGGAAGCCTTGCTGGGTTATCAGTTGTATCGTGATGGTCCTTAAGGTGAAATTGGTCAGCAGGTCATTGGAGGAAAATTTTAGTCTTTAGTAGTCCTGTAGCCCTTAGCATCCAGCTAGCGAGAGGTCTGCGAATTGGAGCGCATTGAATACATCAGCAAGACGTGATTCTTATGATGATAAACAAAAGAAAGATAAGAAACATTTCTTTTAAGCCAGAAAGGTTGGGAAGCCAAGAAGTAAGGGAGGAAAGATCAAGGCTGAAAAATCCTTTTCTTTGATATTGGTCATTATATTACAAATTTGTTTGACTTTGCCTTCAATTAACTGAGTTATCAAAGTTAAAACAACATAGCCTTTTAAATTTTTTATATCTATGATTGTGCCTCAACAGCAGGCAATCTATAGCAGATCTGCCCCCCAACGATGTCCTCCCTGACCTGTCTTAGTTCCTCTCCAATGGCACAAATGGCCTGAGAGGTTGCAATTGCATAACTGATTGAAGTAGCAGAACTGTAATTCAAATTCGTATTGGCTGAAACATTAAAACAATAGTGATTGGCTCCTTTTATTTATTTATTTTTAGGGTCTAGGCCATTGGCAAGAAACAGACTGAATATGAACCTAAATTTATTTTTACATCTGAGAAGGTTTTAGAGGAAGTAGGTCTAGAGTGGGTGGTCAAGACAGAGTAAATAGTGATAAATTCGATATAGAATGGCTCCTGCTCCGCCATGCTTTCCCCCCTCCCCTCACCCTACTGTAACTCAGCATAGCCTGGGAACCTGCAAATGCAGCCTGGGAAACTGACAACTTAGCCCGAGAGAAATAACTTGGCTCGGGAGACTGAGACTGCCCCTACCCCTTACCTTAGCCCGGTACATAGAAACCTATCCTTGACCAATCAGTAGTGACCACCTCGCCCTCACCTTAGCCAGGTGAATTGGAACCTGTGCCTGACCAATCAATAGTGACCACATATGCCGCCCTCTGCCTCTTGCCTAGCAACCTACTCCTCCCTCCGCATTGTGCCTAGCAACCCCTTCACCTATGTAACTTCCCTCCCAACGGCCGGAGCTGCTGCTGTCCCATTGTGAGGCAGCCCGGCCGCTTTTACCCCAATAAAGCTTGTCACTACCACCAAGTGTTTCGGTTCATTTCTATCATTTTGGTGCCGAAACTGGGAGGGGAGTGCTGGGACTTGGACGATCCCCCGACACAGGAGTGATGGGCCCTCCCGGCCTTCCCTTCCCAAATGCTGCCAAACCGGGTGCCCTGGAATCTCTCCCACCTTGCCAGTCATCCAGAGTCTTTTGGTCCCGGCCATTTCAAAGCCCCTCTCCTTCCCAGACTTCACTAAAGCTCCAGGAGCTACTTCTGGGGTGAGTGTTATTAGCTACACTCCGCATTGGACCTCCTGTCCACTCTCTGGGAGAGCTTCCGAATGTCCAGGCGCCTGGCCGGGAGGTCCCTCCATTTTGAGAGTCCTCTTTCCTGGTGATGACTGGGTAAGAGAGATCACTCCTCCATTCTTAGGAGCTCCAGAGGAATCTAGAAGGCAATGAGGATGCTCTTTGCCTCTCCTTTCCTCACCGGTTGCCCAATTATACTCATCCTCTAGGCCCAATGGGCTCCTCATATTCTAAACCCCCTTCGGTCTTTCTCTGCAACACTGCCTGGCCTCAATACCAGTCACAATGGCCTGAAAATGGGACCTTTGATTTCAATATCCTCACGGACTTAAACAATTATTGTCACCACACTGGCAGGGTCCCTGAGATTCCTCATGTACAAGCTTCTTCACCCTCTGCTCTCATCCCTCCCTCTGCCAGTCTTGTTCTACTTTCCAAATTCTTCTGGCTCTCAAATCTAAGCCCCTTTTAGGGGACCCCAAAACCCCTTCATTCACTCTTCTGTGTCCCCACTATCTCATGTGTTTGCTGTCCTTTGTGGGCACTGGTCAGATAGTTAAAAGCCATTAGGGCATCTGCCACGTGAAGACTCCCGTGACAGGATAACCTGGTCTTGAAACAGGTCGCCTAGGACCTGCCAGGCTCAAGACAAATCCAAGCACCTGTCAGATCTGTGTTTGTACACCATGACGTCTCTCCAGAAACCTGATTTTTCTCTCCCTCTCCTCCTTTTCCATCTTGCTGACTTCTGCAGGGACCTCAGGTCACTTCCCTCTCAGCCTCAATTCCCGACCGAGTCCCCTCTGCCCGATTCATGCTTTTGTCCTGGAAGGGACAGGTGCTAGAGCCACAGGCGGTCCTGGGAGCTCCCTCTCACTGTCTCTCCACTCCCTCTCTTGGGCACTCTACCTTCTCAGGGTACCCAACTCCCAGCCGTGGTGGCCTCACATGCTGTGAGGCCCCTATCTTTTTGTTTTTGAGTTTCTCTAAAGTCCCTGAGGGAGACGTCTCTGGGACCTGAGGATTCCTGGCCAGGGCCACTCTCTGGTAGAATCGGGAGCCTGGAGCACCTCCTGGGGATCTCTCTATGGCCCGTAAGGGTGTGAGACTCCTTTCCTCGTCCTCTGTTCTCTCAGACCTCAGGCTCACTCTATCTGTCCTCTGTGTCTCCTCAGACCCCTTTTGTCTCTTCCCCCAAAATCTACTGGCCATTTTTCCTGCTGTCTGTACAGCCCCCACTATCTAGAAACCACCACCCTCTCCACAACCTGCCCCCCATCTCCACCTCGTACTCGATCCAAACACCGCTCCGATTCTTCCCGTCCCCTCCTACTGGAGGAATCGTCTGCATCCATGTGTCTTTCCCTCTTGGATCTTTCCCAAGTTGAAAAACGCCTGGGACCTTTCTCGTCAGACCCAGACAACTTTATCACCACCCCACAACGTGAGCTCCTCAATCTTGCCTTCAAGGTACTTAATAATAGAGAGGAACAAAGAAACGGGACAAATGGAGCAGAGATCAGGCTAAATACCAACTCTTGGCAAATGCTTTTGAGCGACACACCTCGAGCAAACCAGACAAACCAGAAAAACAAGCCCGTGTCCCGGGGCCATGCTTTAAGTGCTCCAGACTGGGTCATTGGGGCAGAGCCTGCCCACACCCTCGGCCGCCGCCTGGACCTGGCCCGCGTTGTCACCAAAAGGGCCACTGGGGGGGTCGACTGTCCCGCTCGCCACCCCGGGAATGGGGCAGCCCCCCCTTTGGTAAGTCCTGTCCAGACAGCTTCCCCCTGCCGCCTCCCTCCCAGATCTGTGGGGGTTGGCAGGTGAGGACTGACGGTGCCCGGGGTCCGCAGCCCCACAGAGATCACTCAGTCGGAGCCCCGGATAACGATTCTGGTCTCGGGTAACCGAGCTCATTCCTCCTGGGTACGGGCCCACTTACTCCGCATTACCTGAGTTTGCTGGCCCCACCTTCCCCTCTCCCACCACCATTATTGGGGTCTCCGATAAAATTACCCATCCTCCTTTTACACCCCCACTTCTTTGTACCTTTAACAATGTCCAGTTTGACCACCAATTTCTAGTGACACCTCAATGCCCAATTCCCTTACTAAGGAGAGACATTTTATCCAAATTCAAGGCCACCATTAACTTAGCCATTTACTCTGTCTTGGCCACTCACTCTGGATCTAATTCCTCTAAAACCTTCTCGGGTATGAAAATATATTTGAGCTCATACTCAGTCTGCTGTTTTCTTGCCAGTGGCCTATACCTTAGGAAAAAAAAAAAAACGTAAAAGTAGCCAATCAGACTTTAAAAGGATAAAGGTATGTTTCAAAGTTTCCGCTGTAATCCCAGCAAAAGAATGTGTGTTTATCTCTGTTTGGAGAGCCAGCCATTGGCTGTTGCCCTAGATATAGAATTAGTAAAGTTGCTTGCTCCATGGCAAAGTTCTAAAAGCAACCCTTTTAGGCCATCCACGCCATTGGAGAAAAACTAAGGTCAGAGAAGCTGTCCCTGAAAACAGAGCTGCTATTGATTATTTACTATTAAGGCACAATCATGGATGTGAAGAATTTAAGGAAATTTGCTGTTTTAACCTCTCAGACAACTCGCAGCTGACTGAAGGCGAAGTCAAACAAATTCATGACATAATAGCTAATATCAAACAGAGAGATTTTCCAGCCTTAATCTTTCTTCCCTTACTTCCTTGCTTCCCAACCTTGCTAGTTTAGAAGAAGCATTCCTCATTTTTCTTCTGTTCACTGTTATAGGGATCATATCGTGCTGCTGCATCCAATGCACCCCTGCTTGTAAGTTTCTTGCTAGCTGGATACCAAGGTCTAAACAGTGACCTAAGGCTAGAATCTACCTCCAACAACAAAGTAAACTAACCCTTCTCAAAATTAGTCTCATAGATATGAGACCCTATTACTGTCAGGGGAAATGATATGGGCCAAACAGAGCAGCCATCGCCCCACTTCACTAAAGACTCTTTTTCCTTGTTCTTCAAACTAAGACGGTCAATCTACAAGTTTGCCTTAAAATTGCTTTTGTTTTTCTATTGGAAAATTTTACACTTGTATTAATTCTTCAATCTATAATGCCTCCCATGACCACATTATGATTTAAAAAAGAAGGCAAGGATTATGGTTACCTGTCCAAGCCTCTAGAGTATGGGAAGGCTCCCCAACTGTCCACATTGTTTTACAACTCCTCCATAAAATTTTATATAGGACAAAAAGGTTTATTGGTCTCTTAAATGCAGCAATCATGGGAATTATAGCAATAGCTACTACTGCTGCTATATCTGGTATAGCCGTACATCAGACAATACAGACTACTCATTTTGTACAACAGTGGCATGAAAATGCAAGTAAGGCCTGGAATCAATGAATTAAAATTGACCAGGAAATTAATATTAGGATGGCTGAATTGGAGACAACTGTAATTTTTCTTGGAGATCAATTAGAAAATCTCCACACCATGATTACTCTAAAATGTGATTGGAATATTTCTAACTACTGTTTAACTCCTTTTTCTTACAATCAAACTAGAATTCCATGATCAGAGGTACAAGCTCATCTCCTGGGACATACTCCCAACCTTACCATAGATACTCTACAGCTGCAACAGGAAGTAGGTCAGATGTCTCATGCCTCCCTTTCTCTTCTACCAGGAAAGGGGACACTTTCCACGGCAGCATAAGGACTATCTTCTTTAAACCCCCTCTCTTGGATAAAAACCCTAAGTGGAGGATTTGCAGGGGCAATTGCACTGTTATTTTATTTTATATAATTCTTAGGTGTGGACAACAAACTCTACAATGAGCCACACACGCAGAAACTGCCCAATCCATGCTACACCTGGCACAAAGAGGTGCATAGGAGCCAACAGAAACAACTCTATATAAATACTATCCCAGCATCCCACCAGCCTTTGCTTCCCTGATTGATGCCCCCTTTCAGCAGGAAGCAGCTAGAAGAGCCGAGACCTCCACCCCTTATCATAGATAACAAAAGGCTGGAAATGATAGCTTCAATATAGAATGGCTTCTGCTCCTCCATCCTCTCCCACCTCCCCTCACCCTATTGTAACTCAGCGTAGCCTGGGAACCTGCAAATGCAGCCTGGGAAACTAATAACTCAGCCCGAGAAACAATAACTTGACTCGGGAGACTGAAACTTGCCCTAGTCCTTACCTTAGCCCGGTACATAGAAATCAATCCTTGACGAATCAGTAGTGACCACCTAGCCCTTACCTTAGCCAGGTGAATTGGAACCTATGCCTGACCAATCAATAGTGACCACATATGCCTCCCTCTGCCTCTTGCCTAGCAACCTACTCCTCCCTCCGCATTATGCCTACCAACCCCTTCACCTATGTAACTTCCCTCCCAACGGCCAGAGCTGCTGCTCTCCCATTGTGAGGCAGCCCAGCACTTTTCCCCCCAATAACGCTTGTCACTGTCACCCAGTGTTTTGGCTCATTTCTATCAAATAGCTCCTAATATTAATCAGGAAACTAACAGGCTTGCCTGCCATGTTAAAGGTCACCCATAGTGTCTCCCCTGTCATAGTGGTGGTCTCCTCTTTATTGGGAGCCACAGGTTATTGTAGGGTCTGTCAGTTAATTGCAGTCATTTGAGGAGAAGTTGGTCCCTGCTCCCTTCAGAACAGGGAAAGATCTCTCCTCTTGTGCCCTTTAGGCTTTCATAGGGGGCACAGATGCTTTGGAGGACCAGGGCACTCCTTGTTTCAGAGGTCTGGGCTTCTGCACCCAAAGTAGTCTTCTTTATCTGGTATTTCTCTTGGGGTTCCTGGGGTGGTCTTGAGGTGGTTTTAGCCTTGGTCTCTGTAACTGTGGCCAAAAATCTGGCCTGTCTCTGGTCTTGTTTCCCATCTCACTGTTTCTTTTTTCCTTATTTTTTCTGTCTTGGCTGCTAAAAACATTGAAATAAATTCCTTTGGCCTTCTTTAGGATCTGAGCCTTGTCATCAGGGATGTAACAAGGGTCTGAGGGACCTTAAGCTTCTTCAGTTTTGTACAGAGACAGTGCCCATCGACAAGGGAAGAAATCATTGTATCTGCTGCCATAGGGAACCCATTTTTTTTCTTAAAGTTCAGAGAGCAATTCATGTTTGGGCAAGTGTAGCAAATGCCCCAGGACAAAATGACAAAACCCAAAGTGAAAGATCATAGCATGCTTATTCACAATTATGGACATGGACCTTGACATATTGGGGTTTGCGTGTGTGTGTGTGTGTGTGTGTGTGTGTGTGTGTGTGTGTGTGAGAGAGAGAGAGAGAGAGAGAGAGAGAGAGAGAGATTTATTCTGAAGGTTAAGAATCTCCTAAAGTCAGAGTTATTTATATTGTACTATAAATGTGACATCTTAGGGGTTATTAAATGTCAATAAGTATGAATTTTTAAATACAAACCATCACATTGAAGGTGAAGAAATAACAAACTACTTGAATAATAAAACTCCTAAGGGAGGAGCCTGACCTCTTAATAGAATTTGACCCATTAGACTTGGAAATTCACATTTTTAACATTTGAAGCTTTTCTGTTTCCTGGATTGGCTCTGAGGCAAAGTTTCTATTACACCATTGTGGCTAAGAGAGACCATATCCAGGACAACTTCTATATTCCTGACACCATGCACAATGTCTAGTTGTTAAAACTAAATACAAATAAGGTAAGAGCTCACCCCACCCTTACAGGCTTGCAGAGAACTTATATCAATTAACAGCTCCCTGTTATTGGCCAAAAACCCACATTAAAGAAGTTTCTTAGCTTTCAACCATCAGCAATAATCTCCTAGAACTGTTATGTTCCTGAGGATGCCAGAAAAGTTGGGGATTGAGCTCCTGTGCAAAAGTCTGACCCAACCTAAAGAACTGGAAGGGAACATTCAGTGAGAAAAGGGATAATAGAAAGTTCTTTATAAAAGTTTGCTTGGAGACTAGTTTTTATACTAGTCATTGATAGGAAGCATATTTAACTGATTGATTCACTGACTGTGAACACATAAATTTTAAGATCAATGTTCTCTGAAAACTTACCTTGTCAAAACAAACAAACAAACAAAAACCAGGCCTACAGAAACCAAAATGGAAATGTGCATTTCACACAGGAAACATTTCTGCTTTTGTAGATTTTTTTAAAGGAAGTAAATATTTTCTATTAATGTAATAATTTTGTCTTCCATTCATACAGAATTGTAGTTTTTTAAGACACTTTAGCAATATTATTCTGGTGAGTCCCAGCAATTTTTTAGAGAATTTCTTAGCAATATTATTTCAACTTTCAGGTGGAAGCTGAAATATTTGCTTGAAATAACCCTAAGGGTTTCTGGAACTGAGCTCCCTGCCCAGGTCCTGGAAGTTTGGGCCTTTTGAAAAATGTTGGAAATCTTAGAGGATCATTAAAGAAACTATCAGTTTTTCCTCTTTCTTGTTTAACAGCAAAGAGCTATGTTCAAAACATTTATTAACAAACTAAATTGGGTCTCATGAGGAGTTCTAAGTTAATAACATGATGGTGTTAGGTTGCATAAAGGGATTTTAAAATTAATGTGCACGTATGCGCGCGCGCGTGCACACACACACACACACACACACACACACACACACACACACTAGTTCTGGCAGAGGAATTGCTTTCTGAGCCTTGGGGATCAAATGCTTACATCCTTTATTAGGTATAATAATATGGTTATTTGACACTTCACATTTCCTACCATACTCTTTGTACTTTATGCCTGACGATTCTCCATCAATTTAAGTTATTCTCCAAATTAATGGAAAGCGGTAAAACTAAGTAAATTTTATCCGAGGAATTGCTACCTATTTTCCAGTTTGAGCCTTGGTATTACTAGTATCCTCACATTTTTTTTTCTTTTTTACATTTTCTATATTTTATTATAGAGGGATGTTGAATCACATGTCATCTTCATTTTCTTTCCATATGAGAGAGAAGGTTGTGTATGTTTTTATTTGTGTGTTTGTTTATTTGTTTGTTTATGTGAGTAGTTTCCTGCCTGGGAATCGAACCCAGGCTGCAACGTTGACAGCACCGAAGCCTTAGCCACTACACCACCAGGGAACTCCCTGTGTCTGTTTTTTCTGTGTGTGAAGGCCAAACAAATAAAACTTAACAACAAAAAAACAAATAACCCAATTAAAAAGTGGGCAGAACAACTAAACAGACACTTCTCCTATGAAGAAATACAAATGGCCAGCAGACATATGAAAAAATGCTCATCCTCATTAGCTATCAGGGAAATGCAAATCAAAACCACAATGAGATACCACCTCACTCCTGTGAGAATGGCTATTATCAACGAGACAAGGAATAACAAGTGCTGGAGAGGATGTGGAGAAAAAGGAACTCTGGTACACTGCTGGTGGGAGTGCAAACTTGTACAACCACCGTGGAAGGCAGTGTGGAGGTTCCTCAGAAAATTGGGAATGGAGTTACCATTTGACACAGCAATCCCCCTTCTGGGGCTCTACCCAAGAAACTTGAAAACCTTTGTCTCCAAAGACTTATGTACCCCAATGTTTATTGCAGCACTGTTCACAATGACCAAAACATGGATACAACCAAAGTGCCCTGCGACAGATGACTGAATAAAGAAGCTGTGTTACGTATACACAATGGAATATTACTAAGCTATAAGAAAAGATGAAATATTGCCATTTGCAACAAAACGGATGGACCTGGAGATCATCATGCTTAGTGAAATAAGCCAGACAGAAAAAACAAAGAACTGTATGACTTCACTGATATGCGGAATATAAAACTGAAAGCAAAGAAAAAAGAAATGAACAAACAAATAACCCATGGACACAATCAATAGTTTAATGTTTATTTGGGGATGAGTGGATCAGGGAGGTGAGAAAAAGGAGGGGGCAGGAGAGGATGGAGGGAAGCTAAATATAGGGTGATGGAAAGATGGGTCACATTAGGTGGTGAACTTATTATACATCAAGTTGACAATGCACTGTAGAACTGTATGCCTGAAACCTATGTAATCCTTTCTAACAGATGTCACCCCAATAAGTCTAACAATAAAAATTAAAAAAAAAAAGAAGTTTACAGTGGCCTACTTTGTGCCATCCGATTATTGAGACTTTTTTTCTATGTAATCTCTCACAACCCTTTGCAAACTTGTTACATCTTACTTAAGCAATGCGATTCTTAACATTGATAAACAGCTTAGTTTGTATGGGCATACTGACCAGAGGCAAGTGGCTGTTTTTATACAGCCAGAGACTGTGACAGATGCTCTTCTTAAACTACTATGTTCATACATGGTGCCTAGTGGGCTTAGCATTAGAATTTGAGTTACTACAGTTTTATTTTGAACTACATCCCTGTTTAATGAGCTTCACAGGGTTTCCATGGACAGTGGGCCATCATAACCTAAGTAATAAGTGCAGCTGAGACATGCACTTGCTTATACAACTAGGAGCCTTGTAAGTGGGGATAACTATTTGCTGCTTTTATAATCTGAATTTTCAACTAGACCCTCAGGCCAGACATTTAGTGCAATAAATTCCATGTGTGAAGGGAAGAGCTAGTGTGTAAGTGAGCTTTAAATTTTGTGCACAGGTTGTTCCCTTCTGGTAATGTTTTCAACTGAATTCAGAAGAAAGGGACATATCTACAGAGAGGTCAACACATGGACACCCATGGTTTATAAACAGGCTTTCAAGGGTCCTTTCCCACTGTGTAGTATCAAATTGGCTATGAATCTGTTAATTCAGATAGACTCTGATCTTGCTTTTGTACATCTGAGACTGAAACTTTGGCTTTGACCATAGAAGCATGGTGGGATTTTATTAACAATGAACAAAAATATTTAGAAAGGTGGAACATTCTTGGTTTGAGGATCACCTCAATGAAGCTTCCATAACCTGAAACCCCTGAAAACAGTTCAAAAAGCCTGTGTCTGGAGGCCTTAACTGCATGACATCAGCTCTGCTCAGGAGGACATGGAGATAACAGCGTGGTTTGATAAGTGAGCCTCAAAGTTCCCATACGAATAAGTGCTGAAGACTAATAACAGAATAAAGAATTTCAGGCTGACTTAACTGGAGGGTGCAAAAGGTTTCCTCATGAGAAAGTTTGACACTTTATAGATCAGGCTCAATAAATGATGAAGAAACAATGGGATCTGGAAGGTCAGTAGAGACAGATGTGGATGATCTAGCTGCTCTTAAAGAGGGTTTTGGAAAAGTGGTGTTCTTTGTCATTACCAGATCAGAAGGAGTGTCTGGGCCCCATAAAACTTAGAGAGGAGGAGGGGCAGGACCTTGGCTAACTCAAGTGCCCCCTGGGAGAGTGGGTCTGAAGGTTGCAGGAAGTCTCCCTAGTAAGAGCCAGGAGGAGCCACCAATCAAATACTGGGACACCAGTATGAATTGGTTACAGAGCCCTGGGGCAGGTCTGAGAGGGGAATTCAGATCAGATCAGTGTAATAAATCAAAACTCTGTGAATGGCTCTTAAGGTAACCCATTATTGTACAACATATCCTGGGAAAACACGCTGAGGAAATTATGGTTGGGATGTGCAGGAAGAAAAGGTGAGCTATGTAGGAGATGGGATAGAAGGAAAGACTGTACTATTGAATGATTTTGGAATAGAGATCGGTCTGGTGTTAGGATCTCTTCTGGGAGAGATTATGTAACCCTGAAAAGTTGAATGTAGACAAAATCTGTTTAATGCATTTCTTGTTTGTCCCCAGAATACTCACCAGTGGGACTTGCTTCTGCAGCATTTACCCCAAGATAATTCACAGATTACAGTCCTAAGTTTGTCATGAAACATTTTGCTTTTATTATTTTTGCATTGTGCTAGTATATTGATAGTGTTTGGAAACCAATGACATCATTCTCTCTACAGCATTCTGTTTTTAATAGTGGTGTTGCCTTCTAGCTGCAGACCTGTCTGTCCCTCCATGCATTCCCTGTGACATCCTAAGGCAAGAGCTGAGCATAGAGGTCACAGGGGCATGGAATATCTAGGCTACAGAACTGACCCTTTCTCAGGGGTACTGTTCCTTCTTTACTCTCATGTCTCACATCACCCTATATGGCCCTGAAGGGTGGCTGGTTAGTAAATGACAGGAGAGATTCCTCAAGGGAGGATCAACATAAGACAGGCACAGTCACCTATGGGCCATCAGGAGAGAGCTTGGTCTCAAGAGAGGTGAGACGCAGAACCTCACCCTCTCTGAGGTTAATCCCTTGCTCCCTGGCTGCCTTGCTTTCCCAGTACAACTCAGCCTGAAATCTGATGAGATGAGCTCAGCCATTCCTTCCCTTATGGATGTTTTTATAATAACAAGTGAATCCAGTCACTGGGGTTAAGCACTGTTGTATAAAGGCACAATACCTACTGGAACTCAATGGGGACATTTGGGAACAGCCGTAAGTCATGATAATCACAGACCTTAGAAAGAAGAAGGTTTTTACTTCCCATACAATTTTCACTTCCTCATTCTATTCATCAATAAAAGCCATGCCTTGGCCTTATTCGGGGTGCCCAGTCCAAGAGGCTGGGGCCCCTTGGCCCCACTTATAATCTAGTCTTAGCTACTGTCTTATCTTTCTTAATTTTGTGTTGCCCTTTACAGTCACCCACAGCTCGTGTCATGTTGGACGAGACAAAGTACCAGTTCCATTTTAAAAATATAGTAATTCTCAATTGCTAAAAATATCAAATCCTACAAAATGTAGCTTTCCTATGTGTGAAAACATCATTAAATACTGATCATCACATATGTTTCTGATACACTGGGATTAGAGACAAGTTCGGTTTAGAAATAACTCCAAGAACACTTTTCATGTTATTTTTCACACTGAAAATCAGTCAGGTTTGCTTCAGCCTCAAAGAGTGTGTTTATGTAAAATTAGTAAGTGCAGCAGTGAGCTGTGTGTGTTTTTTTGAAGTGGGAAATGGATGAAGCAGAAGATGCTCTTGGCAGCCCCCAAACTTGCTGTTTTCACACATATCACCAGGGAATTCTGCATAAAACAAAATCTACAGTAATATATTAGAAAAATATCTAGGGCAAAGAGCTATTGGGAAGCAAAGGAAAGTACTCAGATCCGGCAAACAGCATGGTGGCACTCGGTGGGAAAGAAAAGAAATCTGGGAGGTAGGTTCATCCCTAAGCCTTCCTGAAACTACTGGAAAGAAAACTAAAACAATCCAAGCGCAGGACATAAAGGGTGGAGAAGGTGGAAGTACAGAGCCAGTCACACCTACGCCATAAGAAAAATCTTACGTTAGTGTATGACTCAGGCCACGAGGGGCAGACTCCATCAAAAGCCACTGCTTCCTCATGATGAGAACTTTTTTTAAATTTTATTAAATTTATTGGTGTGACATTGGTTATTAAAATTATACCAGTTTCAAGTGTACAATTCTATAATACATCATCTCTCTCTTGCATTTTTGTTCACCACCCAGAGTCACTTCTCTTTCTGTCACCATGTGTTTGACTCCCTTTACAGTTTCTGCCACTGCCCCTCCCTCCTTCCCCTTTGGTAACCACTAAACTCCTGGCCCTGTCTATGATCTTTTGCTGGATTTTTTTTCTTGTTCATTTCTTTCTTTCAGTTTCATATCCCACGTGAGTGAAGTCATATGGTTCACGACTTTGTGTCACTTACTTGTATTTTGCTCACCATGATGATTTCAAATTTCATCCATGTTGTCATAAATGGCAGTATTTCATCCTATTTTGTGACCATGCAACATTCCATTGTACATGTGTACCACCTCTTCTTTATCCAGTCATCTATTGAATGACACTTTGGTTGTTTCCATGTCTGTTCTGACATGAATAATGCTGCAAGGAACATAGAGCTACATATATCCTATGGAAATAGTTTTCAGATTTCTGGGGTAGATACCCAGAAAAGGGTTGCTGGGTCATATAGTAGTTCTATTCTTAATTTTTCAGAAACATCAATACTACCTTCTACAGTGGCTGCACCTGTTTATGGGGATGAGGGTTCCTTTATCTCCACATCCTCTCCAACACTTTGTACTTGTCTTGTTGGTAACAGCCATTCTAACAAGTGGGAGGCGGTGTCTTATTGTGGCTTTGATTTGCATGTCTCTAACAGCTAGTGATCATGAGCATTATTTTGTATATCTTGGCCCTTTGTTTTCCTTCTTTGAAGATGTTTCTGTTCAAGCCTCCTGGCCATTTTGTAATTGGATTGTTTGATTTTTTTTTTGCTGTTAAGTTGTATGAGGCCTAGGGGTGCCACAGAGCCCTCGTGACACCCTGTGCAGGAATACATGCCATCTGTGTTTATTTGTAGGGTTGCCTGCACATCTCAGACACAGCGTTGCAGTGACAGCTCTGTCCTTAGCTCAGTATAAAGCCACGGAAAATGCCATAACTGAAGAAAGATTAAAGTGTCAGCCCCTGCCAGGTGGAAGTCCCTGTGACTCCTGCAGCTACTCTCTGGTCAGATGAGGCAACAGTAGCCTGATGAGGTCCCTGTGGGTGCTGGGAGAACAGTGTTGCCATTGCCTTCCTGGCCCTCACACTGACCCTCCTGACCTGGCCTGGGGATCCCCTTTGTCCAGGGCCCCTGAAGACATCACTGGGTCCCAAACCCACAGCCCTGGTGGGAGAGGCCGCACATGGGCCTTGAGGACCAAGGAAAGACCCTGGGGGCTGAGCTCCCAGGACAAGTTCAAAGCTCAGTGCTGGACTCACTCCTCGCCCCCAGCCATATCTTGCATACCCATAGGTGGGCAGTTGCCCCATTGCTCCCTGAGGCCTGGGCAGCCAGCTGCTCTTCATTCAGGGGAACCTCCCTCTTGTAAGGTCTTCCTGGAGCTTCCTCCATCAGGAGCACTTTGCTCCTGACTTCAGCTGGACCCTCTGCGTGTCCTGGCTTATCCCTGCTGCCCCCTAAGTCCTCATCCCGAGAAGCATCCCTGGGATCCCTGACCTCACCCAGCTCCACAAGACCTGATTGATCCCCCTGACATGGGCCTTGCCTCCAAGCTAGTGGAGGGTCCCCTCTGGTGTGGTGGGCAGCTGAGATCTGCAGACTCCAGCCTAAAGCACCCCACTATCCCTCTTCATCTTAGCACCCCTTGCTGTTTTTTCCTACCATTGTCACCTCAACTTTCTACTCTCTACTGTTGACAAAGCAGAAAGGCCATGAGAAATTCATTCACTGGTGGTTATTGCTCAATGCACAGCTTCTCCACCCCATTTCTCTTCAAAGGATGTAGCCTTAGACAAGAAGAGCCTGAAAGAACAACACTTAACTCAAAGCGACACGCTGATGCAGGGATTTCTGGGAAAGGCTCCTGGTGGGGAGGGGAGGCTTTCTGACACTCTGCACAGGTGTCTTGAGTCCCACCCTCCAGGTGGGTATGATCACTCATCCAGGGGCTGGGGCTGTGCCCCTGAGGAGGTCAGGTTTCATTCAGCAAGGACCACCCATGCACCTGCATGCAGCTCAGCAGCAGGCAGAGAGGGAATGAGATCACCGAGGGGCGTGTGTACCCCAGCAGCCATGGGGGACCGTGCCACTGCCATAACAGGAGGGCCTCACCTCAGCGGCTGCCAGAAACACACTTGCGGTAGCGACAGCACGACACTATGTTTACCTTCACCTTGTCTGCCAACAACACTTATTAGATGAGTTACTAATAAAAATGGGAAGCAAAAGCCTCCGGTCTCCCCTTGTTGTGTGAAGCCTGAGGGTGAGAGAAGGGGAAGTCACTCCATGACTGATGGGCCCATTTGGAGACAGCACTGTGACAGGTCGCTCTCTGTCAAGGGCAAACGACAAGGCAGGAGCCCTGACCTCTACTGCAACACGTCCATCCTTCCCTTATTCTGGGTTCACGGGGCTTCTAGCTGGAAGTTACTGTGACCTGGGAAGGAGGGCAGGGATCCAAACCCCGGCCCCTGAAGCCCAAGGTGTGGAGCAGACATGACACAGTTAAGTAGCACAGAGGTGTCTCGACACGGCTGTCCCCAGTGTGAAGGCACAGGCACACTTAGAGCACAGGAGGTGCTCAAGAAATGGGACAGATGCACCAAGGTAGGCTTTGAATGAGCCAAGGCAGAGCCCAGCTCTTCAGGGCGGGGGCTGCTAACCCCCAGCGATGACAGGAGCAGGTGGGCACTGCCGCCTTTCCTCGCTCCTCAGTGGGACAACTCTACGGTGACATCCACCCAACTGTGTGGGGTCCCCAACAGGACTGAGCCCCCACCATCCACAGAAACTCCTGCTGCCCAAGAGCAAACCCCTCTCTTAGAGTCACCTTCTGTGAGAAGACAACCTAGGGCACAACCTATCAGTTTATGCAATTGGTTCTCAGGCCCTCTGACTCTGTGAGGCTGCCCCATCTCCTCCACATGAACCTCCTGCTCCAGCCATTCGGTGTCCTCACCTACCCGAGCCAGAGACCTGAAGACGTCCCCACCCCACCCACACCGGGTCCTTCACCAGAGATCCTGAGGCCATGCCGATGGAGGACACGCTGGTTTGGCCCTTGGTTCTGGGCCAACATCACCCATGACAGACCCTCCTCATCCCATGTCCCTAGGCCTGCCAGCTTCTCTGAGACCTGCTTTGGTTCCCTAGCCCAGAAGCTGTCACTTCAAGGCCGAAGTCACTAATCATGTTAAAGTGCTGATGACCGGCCAGCAGTACTGGCTTCACTCGAGGTGGTACAGCACCCCAGAGCACCCATCGCCCTGGGAATAGCCATGGCAGCTAGCAACAGGCTCTGTGGGTGAATCCTCAGAATTCTGGGCAGGCTAAGAGTGGGTTCTGGGGCCTCTCTGGTTAACCTCAGAGGCTGTCACAGCTGCAGTCAAGTTCTGCAATGCAGCTTGGTAGAAATGGCATGTCTAGAAGTTTCAATGGGGTCAAACCCAGTGACTGATGGAGTGAGAATACCCTCCCTGATCTGTCCTGGTGGGTCCCACCCTCCTCCCTGGGTGCTGATTATTCTGACTACCTGAGAAGCAGGTGCCCCAGCCCCAGGGAATGCTGGGACACACCACCCCATCCACAGGCTCCAGAGTGTGGGCCCCCAGGCCCCCAGCTGAGCCCAACAGCAGGAAAGGGGCCGGCACTGCCACGGACAGTCCTGGGCCAAGAGAGGGGACCTGTCCCCCAGGCCCAGGGTCCACTGTAGTCAGAACCACCTCAGCTGGTCTTGGCCTATCCTGTGACCCTGAGTACCATTGCTTTTTGTCTCATTTCAAATAGTACATCTGGTCAGCTTATGCAGAAACCTATGGGGACTCAGCTGTGTGGGCAAGGCCACCTGATTCCTTTTATATATTCCACCACCACCACCAGGATGCATTTCATATCTTTCCAGTTAAGTGAATTAAGTGCCACATATTTGAACAGCCCCTTCTGAGGGGAGGCCTCCCCAACATGTGTTGAAGTTTGGGACCCTCCCTCAGAGGACTGGGATGGCAGATGTGGCACCAGGCACCAAGCCCAGCAGAGGCCAAGGCTCCAGGGGCATTTCTATAATTTATTTTAATTCTTCTGCTTTGTTTAATATACTCTTGAATCCACTTAA
This sequence comes from Lyroderma lyra, assembly GCA_004026885.1. Lineage (NCBI taxonomy): Eukaryota > Metazoa > Chordata > Mammalia > Chiroptera > Megadermatidae > Lyroderma > Lyroderma lyra. Next base: position 41,097 of record PVJL010008520.1, read on the forward strand.
TCCTGGCTTCCCCGGTGCCCACTGACTGGGATGTCACAGACAGTTCACATTTTCAGGGAGGAGGGGGCCAAGCCCAACAAGGGGGTCCCTGCTGGGCCACCAGGTCCACCAGCCCCCCACCCAAGAGCTGAGGGGATCCATGCTTCTGCTCACCCAGCATGCCTGAGTTCCTTCCCGGCTCGGGGACACCTGCCTCTCCTGGAAGGATGTCAGATAGCAGCCCAGCACCGGGTCTGAGCTCAGGGTCAGAGCCTGCAGCTAACTTCTCACAAGTGGTGTCTAGCTCTGTGTGAGGTCCAACATCTCTGAGGGGGATGACACAGGACACATCCAGGGACTCAGCATGGCACCTGGGCCAGAGCTGGCTATGACACAGCACCTCAGATGCAAGGCTAGGAGCACAAGGAGCTGAAAACAGACAGAATTTTCAGGACAGTTCTGTCCCCTTTGTACTAGAATGCATTCCTGCCCAGAAGTTAGGGCACAAGAGGCTGTAGTGAGTGCTTTAAAAGCAGCCATGATGCAGTCTTTTCCTGCAAGTCAACTGAACTAATAACTGATGGAGGAGGACTTGCAAAAGGAAACCAAATCTCTGGTGGCCCAGGCGGGGCCCATGAGGTCAGGGAGTTCCCTCAGGTCCTAAGGCACTCCCACGATTTCTGGCAGAAGAAAGACTGACCACGTTAATATATTTTTGAATGCTGTACTCACACTTTAAATTTACACACACACACACACACACACACACACACACACACACGGGACAGAGACAGTGAGTAACAAACCTGTCCAATGGAAATTGTCAGGCTGGAGCTGCTCCGGGGACTGCAGCTGGTTCAGTTTCCCATCAGGCACAGCCTCAGGCAGCAGCCTTGGTTGAGTCCTCAGTAGCAGGAGATCTCAGCGAGATCAGAGCGACCCACTGTCAGTCAAGAGTCTTGCTTTTTTATCTCCCTTCTCACAGTCCTTATCTGGCCCAGATGGTAGGTGTGGGGTCTTCTCGGTGGGGTCCCAGCATGTGAACTCCCTTGTTTATCGCTGGGTCCAGACACATCCTCCCTGTGCATGTTCTAACTATGGTGTCCTCAGGTTTTGGAAAATGAAATTACTTATAGCAATGTCCATCGTGCTCTGTACAGAGGCACCACCTGACAGGCCAGCCTCCTGGGCCCCTGACCCTGACAAGGCCAGCAATGGTCCCTGTGGATCCAGGGTTGTAGGGCCAAACAAGGCACAGGCACCTAACATTTTTCTAACAGCCAACCTGTTCCCACAAATCTCTCATCCTTGAAGCAGAAGTGAATCTAGGGTAGGCCAGCAGCCAGAAGGATTCCAACCTCAAGTCGGATGTCTGGAACCAGTCTCACAGGCTTCTGTAGGCCAGCACATACTCTGGTTAATTGCTGGATCAAGTCTACACCTCTTTACTTTGTCACTTGTCCAGGGACACTGTGGTCATAGGCCTGGTCAGGGGCTTTGGGGACCATGCAGAGAGTTGGAGGCCCAGCCAAGGAGAGCCTCTGGCCATGTCCTGGAGGCTGAGGAAAGATTCCTGGTATGGGGCAGCCAAAGGATGGGCCAAGTCCAGCATTCCCAGTCAAGCCTCCAAGTGACAATGCAGCCCAGTGACACCCTGACTGCTGCCTTGTGAGACCCCGAGCAGAGGACTCAGTTAAGGTTTGCCCAAGACTCCTGACCCATCAAAATGTGATAGAATGAATGTGTGTGCTTTTAAGGTGCTAAGTTGATGGTGATTTGTATACAACTATAGAAAACAAATACAGTAATCAAGAGCATCTTTTAAGTAATGACACTAAATATATAATTATAGAAAAAAATCTGTTTCTCTTTTGCAATTTCAGAAATACATGAATACCTCTTATCCCCACTTCTATTCAAAAACATTCTTGCAGTTAGAATAAAAAAGAAATTAAAGCTCTAGGAATTGGAAAGAAAGAAACAAAATTGTCACTACTTATAGATTACATGCCTGTACAAGTAGAAAATCCAAAAGAATCTGCAGATAAAACAATCAAATAAGAAACAATAGGAGAGGTTAGCAACATAGCTGAATCCAAGCTCAAAGTGCAAAATATCAATTTTATGTCCATAAGCTTACAACAAACAAAATGAAATTGATTTTTAAGTAACATGTTTAGTAGGACCAACGTATCAAATACCTGGGCATAAACCTAAGAAGTACGTAAATATTAGCAAGACCTCTACAGAAAGTCATTTAAATATTGAGAGTTAATCAGACTGACTCTTAAAATAACACTAGTTTAGAAACTCAATGTTTAAATGCCTTTTCTCCACAGTTTATTTATAAATTCAATGCAATTCCAATCAATATTTTTGCTTTCTATTTGTAGAGTTTGACGAGTTGGTTGTGAAACACCACAAGAGCCCTTCCTCCCTTTCTCCTTTCTCTTCCCAAGCATTTCAGTTCCAAACCACGGGGACAAAGCCATACAGCTCTGGTGGTGCAGAGGGAAGAGTTGGAGCCTGAGTGAAAAGAGGAGGCACAGTGTAACAGGGATCCCTGCACAGTGTTGGAGCTCAAGTGTGAGCGTCCCTGATGGCTGAGGAATGGGGGAGGAGGGATTGGAGCTTATCAAGGTCAGGGGACATCTACACAGGAGTAAGAGGACAGCCAAGTAGTTTCCAGCACCGAATGGGGAGAAACCACCTGCAGTACAGGTGGTCTGGCACAGGGTATCTGAGAGAGGATGGTGTGGAGAGGGCACACACTGGAGGCAAAGCAGTGGGGCAGCACTGGAGACAACCTGATGCGTGCTGTTGGAATCCAAATGGTGATGAGGGGACGTGTGTGTGTGGACAGGGTCAGCAGAGCCTGGTTACATACAGGGAGAGGGGAGGAGGAAGTAAAGATACAGATGATGGGAGCCAGCTTCCTGACACAACAGGGAGGTAACAAATAGTGAAGGGAAACCTAGAATGATCCATGTGGAATTTGACTGCAATTGGTAGAATGGGTAAGAAGTCATGGTTATCAATATATTTGATATAGAGCTATAGATTACTGTGTGTATGTGTGCGGGTATGCGTGCACTTATGTACACACATACAATTCCCTGCAGCTCACTGAGAGAACCTAGGAGCAATGACAACCCCAGTAGCAACATCCACCCCAACAACCACTAGTGCCCAGGTCTTGGGTTCCCAATATCACTCTTTCCTAAAAAAAAATCAGGGCTTCCATGGAAAATGGCTGATTCCAAGGCTGGGGCAGAAAACTTCAAGTTGAGCTTGAAACGCCCTGTTTAGGGAACAAGAAAGTGCTCAGAGATTAATGGAGACGGCACACAAAGACATGAAGTGAGCTTGAAATGGCTACCGCTGGCCAAATCTGGGGCAATTTAAACACCAAAATAATAAGATTTCCTTTCTTCTTCATTTATTTGCTCGTTTCATTCATTAGGTTTGATGCATTTATTGATGCAGAAGAAATGACAGAATATGAATATCCTCATTTTGGCAATCACCATCATAATTGATTCAAGCAAGAGTCAGCAACAATTGCTCCATCTAGTGGGTGAGATTTTGACAGTCACTGAATATTTACAGTCTCAGAGCATCTCCCCACATGGTATTTGGGAATGATGAAGGGTAAATGGTAATTTTATGGCAAACAAACCGGACAGACATGTCTTAACAACATGATCAATGTCAACGTTGCCAGTAACGGCACCTAGCAGGTGCTTTGAGATTTGCTGCAATGAGGATGGCTCAACATCACTTGTGTGATATTTTGGCCAAAATAGCATAACATGATGCTACTTACCTGGAAACAACATACAATCCAAAACTAATAGCGTGTCTACAAAATAACTGACCTATACTCCCCAGAATGTAAATGCCAGGAAAAGCACAGGAAGACTTGAGAAATGTCCCGATGAAAGGAGACCAAAGAAACAGGACAATTGGACACAATGTTGCATCTGAGATTTTCTTTGTCTATAAGGAATATTACTGAGACAACTGGAATAATCTGAATAAGGTCCATGGATGAAAGTTTAATACTGAACCAAATTTCATTTCCTGATTTTGATAATTATACCACAAATATGTAAAATAATTCTTGTTTCCTAGGGAATACACATTCAAGTACTTAAGAGTATGGAGGCATCATATCTGCAAGTTATGAACAAATGGTTCATATATATATATATGTATATATGTATGAACCATTTATATTTGTCTAGAAGGAGACAAGGGAGAGCGCATAAAGCAAATATAATGAAATGTTAACATTTGGGGCATGGCACCCAGAATTCTTTGTACTGTTCTTATAACTTTTCTCTAAGTCTGAAATTACCATTACAGAATGTTTTGAAAAGAAACATAATTTTTTTAGAAATGCTATTATATTATGATTCATCGAATGAAATAAACCATGATTCCATATGAAGAAATAAAAGATTTGATGATGAACAGAAATATTTACATCGTCTCAAAGTACTTCCACATAAAGCACTAGCGAATAGTCAAGTGAAAAGGTAAGGTCATGGATGAGAAATCCAGCAGGTAACAACCGTTAGCGATCAACGCTGACATCACCAATAGTGGCAGAAACGGAAATGGCACTCACCTCAATGGATGCAACAAGGCGAGCACAGGACCACTTCTGTGATGCTCTTGCAAAACATATTTGATCGTACCATCTACATCTTACAGTGAGGAAACATCAGAACAATCCACACTGAAGGATATTCTAGATTACTGGAATTCACTCTTCAGAAGTTTCTAGGTCATGAAAGTCAGAGAAGGACTGGGAACTGTTCCAGCCTCAAGAACGTGAAGAGGCACAACAACTAAACACCATCTGTGGATCTCAGCAGGATCTTTTCACTCTAAATGGGACTATAGACGTGGGGCCAAACTTGAAAAGAACATGAGGTTTACTTGATAGACTGTTCTGGTGGTAATTTTCTGATTGCAAAGGTCCAATGGCATTTACATGCATGCATTGCCTTGTGGGAAACAAAGGAATCTGGGATGATGGCATATTGTCAGCAATTTATCTCAAATAGTTCAGGGGGAAAGCGTTCTTTGTATTAAATCTTGGAACTATTCCCTAACATTAAGATTGTTTCCAAAAAATTAATAAAACCACCAATTAATAAACAGAAAAGGTGAAAAGCTTTACACAAATCTTAGTTCCCCATGAGGACAGATGTATGAATCAGTGTTTAAAATTATGTATAATATAGTTTAGTGGCACGGTAACAATTGTAATTCATCCTAACCTTTATTGAAGCCATTGCAGCTGGTATCAAAATGCTGTCGTGTAAATTGTTAGTTCTTATATGTGGTAAAAATTGAAAAATACAAACAGGATATCAATTAACACCACTAAAGTATTAGTGACAGCTTGGTTATTTGGGTGAGGTTTAAACAGCATGTATTTGATCAGTGTGAGTATGTAAAACTGAAAACTGCAGCAAAATCAGTTTGATTCCAAGAAAGTAGAGTTTAAAATACTATAGAAATGATCACATACACGTATATCACAAAAGATTTCCCTTTAATAAGAGTTTCAACACGCCACATATTCAACTAATAATTCAAATATTATTTAAACTGTCCAAGTAAAAATTGTGTACTATATTTTTCCCTCTTATACTGAATATATTCTTGATGTGCAACCAAAACTTGTTCCTCAGTAGAAAGTTCCATAAAAGCCTGGCAGGAGCTAAATTTTATTTTAGGATCATCTGAAAAGAAAAAGAAAGAATTATATGCTTTATCTAAAATACAACAAACTGTAAGTATTAAGAAGAATAAAAAACCCTATATAAACTACAGTACACAACACAAGATTAATATGAAATATAATGGTCCATGGTTGCACACTGAGTTAACTGCCATTATGACTAAGTATCCAGGCTTCTGGTTTTCTCATTCTGCATGCATTTATTCAACAAACATGTGCTAAAGCAGTGGGACAAGCACTGAAGTTGCAAGATGAAGATAACACCCCTGAGCCATCATTTACTATAAACTGAAAAACAACAGCAACAACGACAGAAGAGCGGGCAGTTTTTATTCAGAGTCTCGGCACCACCGCAAGTATCATACAGGACATTATTGGAACACAAGGAAGGGACATCCTGGTTTTGTGTCACTATTGTCAGCTTTTTGGTGGAGGTGACATGTAAGTTGGTACATTAAGGACAAGGAAAGAGGATGCCAGGTAGAGGGAAGAAGAAGATGCAAAGACTAGAGTGAGGAAGAACACTCATGGAATGGGTCTAGTTTAGCTGGATGGGGCAGATGAGGGTCAGTAGCAAAAGATAAGCCTTCTTCAGCAAGAACTAAATTGATTTGGGGGTGCTTTTTCATGCAAAGAAATTTGGAGTTTCTCCTGAGGGTAAAAAATGTGACCCAATGACAAAGTCACTGACTGGAGATTGAAATGTCACCTGTGAGGTGGCAGCTAGAGGAACTGTACTTAGTGGACTAGTTGTTACTAGAGCAGTATGCTTACTGGGACATCTATCCCGAGCAAACCCCTGAGGACTTGGTGCAGTCCATTGTGGATATGCCGGAGGACAGTGCACAGGGAGGGCAGCAGAAAGGAAGGGAACAGCCAAAGACAAAGAGAGGTGCGTGGACATTTGAGAGTTTTACAAAGCCACACAATGTGCTGAAATAATGAGGAAGAGATGCATTCTTCATTATGAATGCTTGTACTTTCACATTTTTCATTCGCTTTGTGTAAGAAAGTATTTAATGCAGTATCTATTATCAAAACATAGAAAGGGATGCCATTTGCTAATTACAGAAATCAATTATATCTCATTTAAATTAATCCATTTGCGCTTCATACCTCTCCATATTGCTGCTACTTCTATTGTTATTTTGGCCTCTAGCTCTTTCTCCATCTGAAATAGATCAAATCTTATTCATAGTATTTAAGTTAAATAAGAGATTTAGTGTAGAAATGAGATAGATCATATGACATGTTTCCTTTAAATTATATTTTTTGAGACTAGACCTAATTTGGGGATTGCATAACTTAAAAAAAAAAAATCACATAAATAAAATAAAATAAATTTCTACTTATTCTTATGTTAGATAATAGAGAACATATATACGTGATGCTATTTAAAGTAATCTGATCAAAAGCGCAATGGATATTGGTCTACTGAATACACATATTTTCAGAAGGGTGAGGTTCAATTTGGTTAGTATAATGCAAAGTAGTTTAAACAAGTTAGGTAATATTTTACCCTGAATGTATTACTTTACAATTCTTAGAGACACTGACCTTTAAAAAGTTTTAATAAGTTTTTTTTTTTTTTTACTTTAATGGATTTTTGTTTAAAATGACCTTCCCAGGAAGGAAGGCAAGATGGTGACTGGAGAGGAGGTCCCTAAAGCCTCTCCCAGAAAACAAAATTGAATGGCTGTCCAGGAGCCAAGAAAGAGTACTCTGAGTGACAAAACAGCTGTTGAGAAATCCACAAATCGCAAGTAAACACCTGAAGGTTGGAGAGAAGGGGGCGAGACAGGGACAAGAAAGGGAGCAGAGACTACAACAGGATCCAAGCGGCGCAGTTCGGAGGAAGGTAGAAGCCATAGGTGAACTGGGCTTTGGAGCTACATGCTGGGGACAGAGTTTGGGAACCAGCCTCTGAAACTTTTGAGTGGTGGAAAGGCTGAGTGAGGACTCTGAATGGCAATGTTGACACCCCAGCTCTAGGCCCCCTGGAGACCTACACAGGGCTGCAATTACTGTTCCCAGCCCACTGCAAAGGCGACCCTGCTGTCTCAGGCCAGGCCCACAGCTTTGGACTTATGAAACGGGAACTTCCTCATGCACCCCAAGGTTCTGAAAACAGTGTGAGCCTGTAGACAGCCAGATGCTAAATTAGAGCTACGAAGAAAGACAGATTTGATAGCATTCACCCGAGCCAGCAGCAACAAGCCTCGGACAAGATTCCCCAGCAAAATGCAGAAAGCAGAGCCACCCTTGGAGCGCCTTTTCTTGGCCTCTCCCTCTCCAAACTCAGTAGGAGATGAGAAACAAGAAACAAACAGCCCCCTCTCCCCCAAAACTTGATCCCCAGTGCCACCTAGTGTCTGCCCTACAGCAAGACACCACAAAAGCAATAATCTAGACACTGAACATAAAGCCCTCATGTCAAAGAGTAAGAACCTAGCGGACAGGATGAATTCCTTAAAAACTAAAACTCCTCAGAAAGAACATGAAATTTACCCAGAAGACAGCTTCTTAGAACTGGAAGGGTCAGATTTAAGTAACAGAGAATTTAAAGCAGCCATTCTAAAGGGTGTGAGAGAAAAGAAAACCTATTGGCAGAACACCATAGCTATGATAAATAATATAAAAAAGGATATAAACGACATAAAAAGGAACTCTGTGAACAAAAAGAACAATTTAACATAGAAATTCAAAACATAAGAAAGATTGATATGGAAATACAAGAAATAAATAATACAATAAAAAAGTGAGAAATGAAAGAACTGCCATAGGAAACAGGACCAACAGGATGGATGAAAGAATTAGTGATATTGAAGATCAGAACATGGAAACAGCTCAGAAAGAGGAAGAGAGGGAATATAGAACCAAAAGGATTGAAAGAACTCTGCAAGAACTATCCGACTCCATGAGACAAAACAACATAAGGATAATAGGAATAGAAGAGAGGACAGAGCAATCTACAGAGAGCATACTCAAACAAATCATAAATGAGAACTTTTCAAACCTATGGAAAGATCTGGAACCCCAAGTTCAAGAAGAAAACAGGTCCCCCAGATACCTGGACCCCAATAGATCTTCCCCAAGACACATGGTACTAAAGATGTCCAAAACTAAAGACAAAGAGACAATTCTCAAGGCAGCCAGGGAAAGAAGAACTATAATCTTTCGAGGAAAACCCAGCGGGCTGGCATCAGATTTCTCAGCAGAAACTCTACAAGCCAGGAGAGAGTGGAACCCAATATTCAAAAATTTAAAAGAGAGAAACTTCCAGCCAAGAATAAATTATCCAGCAAAATTATCTTTCAGATATGAAGGTGGAATAGAGACCTTCTCAGACAAACAGAAGCTGAAGGAATTTGCCAGCACGAGGCCAGCACTCCAAGAAATACTGAAGGAGGCTCTTCAGCCCAAAACAAAACATCAGGAAAAATGGAATAAAGTTGGGACAACAAGAAAGAAACAAAAACAAACAAACAAACAAACAAACAAAAAGAAATAAGTAATGGCCACAGGAAATCCTCACATATCAATCATCACTCTAAATGTTAATGGACTGAACTCACCAATAAAAAGACACAGAGTAGCAGACTGGATTAAAAAACAGAATGCATCCATATGCTGTCTCCAAGAAACACACCTCAGCTGTAAGGACAAACACAGACTCAGAGTGAAAGGATGGGATACAATACTGCAAGCAAATGGAAAGCAGAGAAAACCAGGACTGGCCATACTGATATCTGATGAAATAAACTTCAAGTTAAAAGAGATAGTAAAACACAAAGATGGTCATTATATAATGATAAAAGGCACAATGCAACAACAAGAAGAGTTGACACTAATCAACATATATGCTCCCAGCCAGGATGGACCAAAATATACAAAGAAACTACTAACAGACTTGAAAGGAGAAACTGATGAATACACAATCACAGTGACAGACTTAAACACACCACTAACAGCCATGGACAGATCATCCAAACAGAAAATAAATAAGAAAATAACAACTCTAAATGACATATTACAACAATTGGATATAATTGACATTTACAGGACACTTCATCCAGCAAAAAGGGATGACACCTTCTTTTCTAGTGCACATGGAACATTCTCAAGAATAGACCACATGCTGGGACACAAAAGTAGCCTCAGCAAATTTAAGAAGATCAAAATCATACCAATTGTATTCTCAGACCACAAAGCTTTGAAATTGGAAACCAACTGTAAAAGGAAAACAGAGAAAACCACATATACATGGAGAGTAAACAAGAGCTTATTAAAAAAGGACTGGATAAAAGAACAAATAAATGATGAGATTAAAAAATATATAGAAATTATGTATCAGAAATGTATCAGAATTATTGGGACACAGTGAAAGCGGTAATAACAGGGAAATTTATATCATTACAGGCCTATCTTAAGAAACAAGAAAAATCACAAGCAAACATCTTAGCATCCCATCTTAAAGAACTAGAAAAAGAGCAGACAAAACCCAAAGTCAGCAGAAGGAAAGAAATAATAAAAATTAAAGTAGAGCTAAACCAATTGGAGAACAGAAGGACAATAGAAAAAAATAATATAACAAAGAGATGGTTCTTTGAAAAAGTCAACAAAATTGACAAACCCCTGGTGAGACTAATGAAAGGATGAAAGGAAGGGACACAAATATCCAAAATTAGAAATGAAAGGGGAGAAATTACCACTGATACCACAGAAATACAAAGGATTATAAGAAAGTATTATGAAGGAATTTATGCAGTGAAATTTAACCACCTAGTGGAAATGGACAAGTTTCTAGAAACTTATAGCCTACCAAGACTGAACCAGGAACTGGATAATCTAAATAGACCAATCAATAGCAATGAGATTGAAATGACTATCCATAATCTCCCTAAAGGCAAAAGCCCTGGACCAGATGGTTTCACCAACGAGTTCTGCCAAGCATTCAAAGAAGAATTAATGCCTATTCTCCTCAGACTCTTCCAAAAAATTGAAGAGGAAGCAATACTTCCTAACTCATTCTATGAGGCCAACATTACTCTAATACCAAAGCTTGGCAAAGACAACAGAAAAAAAGAAATCTATAGACCAATATCTCTGATGAACACAGATGCAAAAATCCTGAACAAAATATTAGCAAACAGAATACAACAATACATCAAAAAGATCATACATCATGATCAAGTGGGATTCATCCTGGGAGCACAAGGATGATTCAACATATGAAAATCAATCAATGGGATACACGACATGAACAAATCAAAGATAAAGAACATATGGTCATTTCAATTGATGCAGAAAAAGCTTTCGACAAGGTACAACATCCATTTATGATCAAAACACTAAATAAAATAGGTATAGAAGGAAAGTATCTCAACATAATAAAGGCCATATATGACAGACCCTTGGCTAACATCATGTTGAATGGGGAAAAGTTGAAACCTATATCCCTAAAATCAGGAACAAGACAGGGATGCCCCCTGTCACCACTGTTATTTAATATAGTACTGGAAGTTCTAGCCAGAATCAGGCAAGAGAAAGGAACAAAATGTATCCAAATGGAGAAAAAGAGGTCAAATTGTCACTATTTGCTGATGACATGATCCTTTATATAAAAAATTCCAAAGATTCCACCAGGAAACTATTAGAAACAATTAACATATATAGTAAAGTTGCAGAATACAAAATCAATGTACAAAAATCAACAACATTCCTTTATACAAACAATGAATCCCCAGAAAAAGAAATAAGGGATTCAATTTCTTTTGCTATCACAACAAAAAGAATGAAATACCTGGGAATTAACTTAACAAAGAATGTGACAGACTTATACACAGAAAACTATACGACACTTTGGAAGAAATTGGAAAAGACTTTAAGAGGTGGAAAAATATCCCCTGTGCATGGATAGGAAGACTTATCATTGTTAAAAGCAATTCTGCCCGAAGCCATCTACAGATTTAATGCAATACCCATCAAAATCCCACAATCATACTTTCTTGAAATAGATAAAAGAATTATTAGATTTATATGGAACCATAAAAGACCTCTAATTGCCAAAGCAATACTACATAAAAAGAATAAGGCTGGTGGCATTACACTTCCTGACTTCTATTTATATTACAAGGCATCAATTGTCAAAACAGCTTGGTACTGGCAGAAGAACAGAAATAAAGACCAATGGAATAGAACTGAAAACCCAGAAATAAACCCACACATTTATGGATAATTAATTTTTGATAAAGGAGCAAAAAACATACAATGGGGAAAAGACAGCCTCTTTAGTAGGTGGTGCTGGGAAAACTGGAAAACCATATGCCAAAGAATAAACCTGAGCTATGAACTCTCTCCATATACAAAAATTAACTCAAAATGGATTAAAGACCTTCATATAAGACCTTCAACAATAAACTGTATAGAAGAAGACATTGTTACTAAACTTATAGACTTAGGACTCAAGGAAGACTTCATAAACCTGTCCTCAAAGACAAGGGAAGTAAAAGCAAAAATGTATGAATGGGACTATATCAAAATAAAAAGCTTCTGCACAGCAAAAGAAACCATCCACAAGGCAAAGAGACAGCCAACTGAATGGGAGAAAATATTTGCAAATAATGCATCAGATAAGGGTCTAATATATAAAATATATAAAGAACTAATAAGACTTAACAACAAAAAAAAACCCAATTGAAAAGTTGGCAGAAGAACTAAACAGACACTACTCCCATGAAGAAATACGAATGGCCAGCAGGCATGAATAAATGCTCATCCTCATTAGCTATCAGGGAAATGCAAATCAAAACCACAATGAGATACCACCTCACACCTGTTAGAATGGCTGTTATCAACAAGACAAGGAATAACAAGTGCTGGAGAGGCTGTGGAGAAAAAGGATCTCTGGTACACTGCTGGTGGGAGTGCAAACTGGTACAACCACTGTGGAAGGCAGTGTGGAGATTCCTCAGAAAGTTGGGAATGGAGCTACCATTTGACCCAGCAATCCCCCTTTTGGGGATCTATCTAAAAGACTTGAAAACCTTTGCCCGCAAAGACTTATGTACCCCAATGTTCATCACAGCACTGTTCACAGTGGCCAAAACATGGAAACCACCAAAGTTCCCTGCGACAGATGACTGGATACAGAAGCTGTAGTACATATACACAATGAAATATTACTCAGCTATAAGAAAAGATGAAATATTGCCATTTGCAACAAAATGGATGGACCTGGAGATCATCATGCTTAGTGAAATAAGCCAGACAGAAAAAACAAAGAACAAAGACTTCACTCATATGCGGAATATAAAACTGAAAGCAAAGAAAAAAGAAATGAAGAAACAAATAACCCATGGACACAATCAATAGTTTAATGTTTATTTGTGAACGAGTAGGATAGGGAGGGGAGAAAGGGGAGGGGGTGGGGGGGAAGCTAAATATAAGGTGATGGAAAGAGAAGTCACATTAGGTGGTGAACTTATTATACATCAAGTTGACAATGCACTGTAGAACTGTATGCCTGAAACCTATGTAATCCTTGCTAACAGATTTCACCCCAATAAGTCTAAGTGTAAAAATGAATTAAAAAAATTAAAAATAAATGAAATTACAAAATAAATAAATAAACAAATAAAATAAAATGAGCTTCCCATTCTTGCACTTTTTGAAAATTTATCTTAAGGTATGCTCTAGGCTATTCATTTTTAAGCAGAAACTTAATTACATAAAATGACAAAAGTGACCCTGACATCATGAAAATTCTATGGGCAAAAGCAATAAGCAAAAATATATTGCTGTCTATACTATGACTGAAACATTTCTTTATTCATGTGGACACAAAGATTTCAGGAAATCTGCCTGAAGAAAGGAAAACCGCAGCCTAGAGCCAGTTTTCAACCTTAGTTCCTCATTTATGACTGCAGAATTAGTAACAATGAAAAGAACATATAATTCTTTCATTGCAACTTTGATTCCTTTCTAGGAATTACCCAATTTTTGAAATATTAACATAGAGTTATAATCGACTTAATTATAAAATGTGACTATTTCAGACTATATTGCATGTCCCCACATAGCATTTTCTTATTTAAACCTTTCTTAAAAAGGTATCCTGTCACCAGGTATCCCAAACAGGGCTTTGAAATAGTTTACTGAACCTAACGGGCACTGTGATGACAATGACAATGTGCTATCCAATGCCTTTAGAAAGTTTAGAGAAGAAGACAAGTTATTTGGCCATCATTTTTTCCAGTATATGAGAGACTCCTTTCTATAACGTGTTTTTGACAATAGAATGATAGACAAAACTTAGAAGATGAATAATGTGGCAATAACTTTACTAGACAGGCCTTGGAAAAATCAATAACTCACTGCCAGAAGGAAGGAGAGGCCTTTCATGAAACAATTTCATGCTACCATTAACAAACAATATATAAACTGTAAATCACATTTTTACACAACTTGAATTAAGGAACTACCAATGTAATATTATTTATCTTTTCCACAAAAAAGCTCTTTTCCTACCTATTTCCTCCTAGGATCTTTATGCTTATTTATAGGTGAGGATTTGTGTTCAGAGGGTGGAAGTAGCTTGAAGTCCAACATTAATAAGAACACATCTGCAATTTTATTTGTACTTTTCTAGTTAGCAGATATAGAAAAGTCAGGAAATCAATGTATCTTCACAATTTAATTCAAAGGAGTTTTATGTAGAAAGGTGTCTCATAACTGGGAGTTCCCAAATGGGGTCCCACAAAAATCTGAGGATCCACTGGAAACACCTGCAGGACTGTGCACCCTCAGGCTCTGTCCCTCCTCTAGCTAGGCCACTACGTCTCTCTGTTTTGTATAATACAGCTTCATGACAAAAAAAAAAAAATGTTCTTAAAAATGGTACCAGTCCTTCAGAGAAACATTTTTAAAGTAGAAAAGTCACTGATTTAGTCCAAGTCCTGAGTTACCTAAGAGACAACAAAGGCTCAGAGAGATGACAGATTGTCTGAGATCACAGAACCAATTAGCTGCAGGCCAGGAATGGGCTTTAGGGCTTTTTACTGAGGCTAGAGTTCTCTGTCAGCTACTTCTCCTATTGGAGAAAATTACATCAATTTGTATGTATAACTCAGAGAAAATGAGTGTGTAAAACTTTGCCATGGAGTTAAAAAATGTTTAGGCATGACAAACACAATAATAGCTTTATAATTAAATTATCAACTTTTGAGTCATAAAGAATAATAATGAAAAAAAAAAGAGAGAAGTGATCTTAACTCCAGTTACTATCAGTTAATACACTCAATTTATAGAGCACAGAGATTTCTCAACACAGGACAGGAAAATTGAATAAGAAAATCTTTAGTTAAACCAAGCAAGCTAAAATGGAGGGAAATCTTCCTTAAAAGAACTTTTATTTTCCTTCAAAATAGAACTTGGTTGACCCAAATCAACCAACAAATAAATGTATTTTCTATGTTGTGGGTTACCTATAGCAAAATTTGAAACACAAACCTGATTTCTCTTACCATTGAGCATACTTCTGTCCAACCTCACAGCATTACAACTACCTAAGGACTCTTCCCAGGTGTTCTGTGGTGATTGGGACACCTATGTCTGTATGTTGATGGAGTGGTGCTTTTTAATCTCTCTTAATGAACCTTGCATGATCTGGTAATCCAATGCCCTACAAGTGAACAATGTATACCTTGCAACTACAACACTGAGTTTAAAATAAATCAGCTTTCCATGTTTCTAGAAATACTGAAAAAGAAACACCTCATTCCTAAAAAATTAATTAAAGGAGAATTTCTACAAACATCTCCTGCATTGCTTTTGCACTTTCACAATCTTTCATCTGCATCTTGTGAGATGTTACATTATCTGACTTCTCTGGTGAGAACCAATGAGAATACTTTAAGTGTGCATCATGCTTAACAATATACAGGAGCATTTGATGTGCAGTTTCTTTTGTATCCAGTAGTCCACTTTCACCACTTTGAAGCACTTTGAAACTGTGGGGCTGAAAGACTCTCTAAAACTCCTATGATTTGTTCTTGTGAAGCCAAATGAAAAACCAAGTTTGAAGCCTCATTTAGCACAGGCCTACGCTAATCTTTTCTGCATTAAGATGACCATAAAACAAACCATCAAAACCATAAACCAATGTGCATTGATTGAAATGGGTATTTTATGGAGTGAAGTCAATATCATGGCAAGAGAGACAACCCCTTTCCATCTCCCCTAAAGTCCACAACTAGTCCGATATCTATAGCCAAAGAAAGTTTCCTCCATGAAACACACTAGGACATCTGCAGGTCACACAAGGACACATGGGAAGTTGTGCATGTTGGAATCTGTAAGGGCAAGGATAGGGACAGGTCATAGCTGCAGCTCCAGGTGGAAGACTGAGCCCAGAAGCCTGGGAAAGGCAACAGTGGTGGTGCAGCCCCATCTCACAGCTCAGGGAAGGGTAAGAGGGGCAGCAGCACCATCCTCTCCCTCATCCCCCAATTACCCAGACCCCTCTCCCATAGCAGCAGTGCTGACTCCACAACCGAAAGCTCAGGAGCTACAGCAGAAACACTTCTGCCACCTCCAGGCCACAGCACAGCACTGCCAATGGCCATAGGGGACCAGGTAGCAGCCATTCAAGGGGCTCAAGAACAGACTCTCCTCAGCCACTTCCTGGTCCTCACGTTGTGGTGCCTGAGTCCCTGGAGACCTGGATACACTGGTGGCACCCACCACCCTGGTCATCCAGGCCTGGACTCCCACACCCACTGCTCAGCCTCCACACCTGGACCCTGGAGGCTCAGGAAGCACAGGTGAGAGAGAACAAAAATTGTGCTGTATCACCACCTACTGGAAAACAAAAGAAAGACCTCTAATTATCAACCTGCTGAACTGTTCAAATCAAAGTGCACCCAAATAAGAAAGTGTTCTCTACTCTAAAAGCGCCTGCAGAGGAACAAGCCTCTCACAGTATGAAGCACCACAGTAACACGGTAAAACAGAGAGAAAATGAAACTTTGCCAAAAACTAAACTCAAAGTCATGAAACATTATGATCTAAATGACAGAAATGTCATAAAGAAACTCCATGAGATACAAGACGTCCCAGAAGGCACTTCAATGGGTTCAGGAGTGAGAGTAATTACCAGAAGGAGTACTTTATTGAAGAGATAAAAACTATACAAAAGAATCAAACAGAAATTCTGGTGCTGATGACATCAAGAGAGAAAATGAAGAATAAATATTTTAATAACAATGATGCATAACAAAAACAAGTTGCTATTTAAAGACTCCCTATCCTTGCCTTTTTAGTTATCAATTATTGAAGTGTTGGCAAGATATACAGACATAAATAAACTTCATTTTAAAAATTTGAATATTTGCTTAATTGAACTGGTAAGAAAATGTGCAATTGCTAAACAAGACATTTTCAAACATTGAAATAAAAATGCTGCAAGTAAAGTAGAAATTAAAAATGTATTTTCATGTGAGAACACGGCAACTTTTAGCTTAAAAATAGAAATTAATTGTTTCAGTGTTACAAGTTTGTTTAATTTATAAAAAGAATTTATCTCAGTTTCATCGAAATAATAAACATCCACATATGGTTAAGTGTTTCTATGTGGATCATTCCCTTATGATTAGGGATGGAGACACTGGGGTGCAGCAAAACTGTAAGATGCTTATGTTACTGCCCAACTAGAACTCATTAAGAAGTAAGCAAAGCATCTCAAGCATACCACTGGCTATTGGACAATAATATTTTATCTCTCAAATAAAATTTATTATTATTATTATTTTTACATCAGATGGGTAATGTGCCAATGTTGTAACAAGGTTTGTGAGTGGCACATCTCACAGAAGTGCGTGAACACACAATCATCAAGCTTATGAACTAGAAAAGGAACACTAAAATGAAATTTAAAGGCAGCGTTTCAAGAATTTTTTTTTTTTTCTTTTTGCTTTTTGGTATGTGGGTGGCTCCCTGACTGGGAATCGAACCCAGGCCGCAGCGCCGACAGCGCCAGCGCCGATGCCCAAGCCACTACACCATCAGGGAACTCCCCGTTTCAAGAATTTTAAGTGTGTCAGCTTAGTTGCATTTATTAAATACAGTTAATGACAGATAGCTTTTAAAACATGAGAGATTCTGGGAACTGACTCTGGGTGGTGAACACAGAATGATCAACTCATAGACAATGCACTGTAGAATTGTACACCTGGGATCTATGTAATTTTTGCTAACCAATGTCACCCCAAACAAATATAATAATAAAAACATGTAAGAAAAGGGGCTTATAAATTTTCTGTCTCCATTCTGGATTAGCACAAACAATTATGGCTTTTACTTAATGTGCATTAGTCAATAAAACAACTCAGAATTCCGTCAAATTAAAAATAAGAATATCAGAAATCTGAAGCCCAGTGGAAAAAAGATCATAGAACTAACCCTGACCATGAAAGCTTCTATGCTCTCTTCTGAAGTCCTGCATCATGGAGCTCATGTAGGAATCTGCATGTCTCTTGGGGCAAGATCCCCACTGAGCAGAGAAGTGCTGCTGAGATTCCCAGCACACGGGGGCTCCAGGATGGGCCTGGCAGGAGCAGTGCTGTGTCTAGCGCTCTGCCGCTCCCTCGCCAGCTGGGTCCTGATCTCCGCCAGGCTTTCTTTCATCCTGTGACAATTGTAAAAGAACAAATGCTCAGTATTTCATTTTTCTCTAAATGACTGGAATCCTTTGAAATTGCCATAATAGCAAATGGGATTTCCCATTAAACAGCATTTTAACACTGAAAATGTGTTGGGGCAGACCTACTATTACAAGTACAGGTTTTAACTTGTTCTCAACAACTACTACACAGACTTCTATGGGGATTCCTGATGAAGAAGGAATTCAAAGTAAGGAGGGGAGAGAAAGGGCCATCAGTTGTGTAGATGGCTTCATGGGTAATACTTGCTGCCTTCTGGAAGACTGAACAAACAAGATTTTGAGGAAGCCATTAGACATGTTCATTAAATCAGTTTAGATGCAGGCGTGTCCAACCTGTGGCCCAGGATTGTTTTGTCTTAAAACATTATGAGACTTTTTTTGTGACCATTTGTTTTCAGCTTATCAGCTTTCGTTAGCGTTAGTGTATTTTATGTGAGCCCACGAAGACTCTTCTTCCAAAGTGGCCTAGGGGAGCCAGGAGGTTGAACACTGCTGATTTGTTTTCAAACATTTGCTTTCACCACCCATGGGCAATATGATCATTTTCCTGGACAAATTAACCATTTGGCACTGAGGCATCTTTTAGAGCAACAGTCACTAGGGGAGAACATGAGAGGAGTGTTGGGTCTCACAATGAACCAAAACAGCTCCAGAGACATTCAGCTGATAACATTGATACCAGGGCATTGGAGGTGGGATCTGCCCTTCCTGCCTCCCACTCACTCCCTCCTGTGCACCACCTTGCTCTTGTCAGCCACTTTGTCAATTACACTGCCCTTCACCCCTCCCTTGACCTTCCTCTTTTCATGTATGTCTTAGTGTAAACTAGAAGGCTAGAAAAAAGTGTTGTCTCAAAATAACCTCTGGTGAAAATAAGGAAGATCACTGTGCCAGGATGTGCAGAGCACTGAACCCTGTGGGTTTAAGCTATCCTCTTCAAATAAACAGTTAAAGTCATTAAAAACTATTTAGGGGAATTCTGACAAAAATTTTCTAATAACATCCCTGTCTAAATCCTAAATCTTCAGACATTCTTGGATCAGGTTAACACAATGAAAACATTAATAGGGAAAAATACAGTCATAAAAAGCCAAAAATGGGGAAAAGATGAGAATATTCTGACTTAATATTTTAAAGGTAAGTTCCTTTATTAACATCATTTTTAAAAATTCTATTGTTTAGTTATCTTCCACTTCCTACTAATCTCGCGTACCTGACTCAACAACAACAAACACATTAGAGACCAATTACTAAGCTAAATGGGTTTTCTCTGAATCTGTGTTTTGACTTACTCATTCAGTTGATTTTCCAAGGATGTTCTATTTTTTAATTCCTCTCGGTATTATAGTTTTCCAATTGTTTTTGAGCACAATCTTGGGAACTTTTCATTTTTGAGAGCTCAGATTCCAGATCTTTACTCTCTATTCAGTTTGACTTTTTATTGAAGTGACATAATTCTCCAGTAACTACTGTTCATAGTCTTGACATTCTGATTGTTCCTAAAGGCAATCAAAAGGATGCATTTAAAATAGTTAAAATATGAATAACTATCATATATTTGTTCCCCTTAGTTTGGAGTCAGTGATTTGGAGAACAACTTTAAATGTGAAAAAAACCTCAACTTAAAAATATTTTTCATCAATATTGACTGAATTAAATCTGAATCATGAAAATAAAGTTGAATCCTTCTACTATTAGTACTCCTGTTGCCTGTTCATTCAAATAACAGGAACAATTTCAAATCTTAAAAACTGAACAGTATAATAATTGAGGAGTGGCACAATTTTTAAATCACATTTCATTTTTATTCCCTAATAATCTTCTTTTATATCAACTGGTCTTAAAAACCAAAGAATTCCCTGGAAAGAATCATTCCCAAAGATCAAGTCAGTAATAACAACCCTGGAAGCTGAAATATTGAAAGGGAGAAAAAAATGCCATCTGCCTTCCAGAAATCTAAAAAACCTGCTATGAGAGAAGTAGATGAATCACATACGTGTATGTGTCCATAATGTAATTTGTAGTGAAATAAATTAATGCATATTAAAGATCAGTGAATGTACCTGTTAGAATAGGTTGACTTCTTTTTA
Source organism: Lyroderma lyra (assembly GCA_004026885.1). Taxonomy (NCBI): domain Eukaryota; kingdom Metazoa; phylum Chordata; class Mammalia; order Chiroptera; family Megadermatidae; genus Lyroderma; species Lyroderma lyra. The sequence goes on from PVJL010008520.1 coordinate 61,645, forward strand.
TGTTTCTACTATATAGTGTCTTGCTTTTTTTTTCAATCTCCTGTTTGTACTTTTGTGCCTCACTTTTTTTTATCATGTTGGTGGTCATGTAACTTTTGAGATCTAAAATTCTTGCTTCCACATCTCTTTTTCATGCTTCAGTCTTTTGCATTTATTTTGTGTTTCTCTCATAGATAGTAAATCTTGTTGATGAGATTCATCTTTATCCTTCTGATGAGCACGTTCTGGAGATGCAGTTTTCTTTTTGTCTGTGAGGTGAGCGATCTGCATTGAAAAGGTAATATACTTAGGTTACAATGGAGGGTAGAATGAGAATAGTTGAACCCCAAACTGTAACAACTTTTGAAATAACTTCTGTTACAATAAATGTTATTTGAAGAGTATTAGAAGGTGGAAACTTGAATTACTCAGAATAAAGAACAAAGAAAAAACCACCAGGAGTCTCAAAAATACATTCTTTCCTCCATTGACTTTGGCACATAACACGTGCACTTGATCCAACACTGTTCCTTGTATGACTGGTTCATGTCTTTGTCCCATAAAATGACTGTAACTCACCTCCTAGTTGATAGTCTCTCACCTCTTCCCCCATCTGAGCCCTCCATAATTTTTAAAGGCATTTTAGAAATACTATATTATTATTTAGGCCTCAGTCAATAAATGCCTTCCCAAATAAGACTTTGAAAATAAGACTGCAATTACCAATCCTTATGAAAACAGACTCTAATGTCATAAGCTCCTCACTGAACTCTAGTGTTTTGTGCTCATTTGAATTGCATTCCAAGAAGAAATGACTCCCAAAGTAAAGAGAAATCACATATTCCAGTGTAAAAGTTTAGTGGAATAATGTCTACATTTTTCTGAACAAAACAAAATGCCTTTATTGTAGTGCTATCTTGGAATCCTTTGTTATTTCCCACAAAATAAGAGAATATACTAAACAGCAAAACAGCAACAAACCTGCTGGACTTGCTGAGTTGGGTAGAATTACTTTCTGATAGACACAATGCTTATTTGGTAAGGCACAATGGGTGGATGTGGTGTTTTTAAAACATCTCTATAAACTCTTTGACACAACTCCCATGAAATTCCCTCCCCTTAAATAAGGGCTGACTCAGTAAGTGACTGAATTCTAGCGAGTCGAATGAGGCACAGGGCTGTGTGACATCAATGTCTGGGTGTGGTACAGCTTCCATCTGACTTTCTCTCTCAGAAGGAGGCTCCCCCTGAGAACCAGCCACCATGTTGTGAAGGATGAAGACACCCAGGACACACAGTCCGTCCCCACATAGGTGTGTCAGCTGAGAATGCCCCAGTTAACGTTCTAGCCAGGAAACAGCTTCAAGCATCCAAACATGTGCAAGTCAAAGCCTTTAGATGATTCTAGCTCCCAGCTACACGGCAATCCAGCTTTGCCAAGAGGGAAAGAAATGAGCTGATTGTGTCCAGTTGCAGATTTGTGAACACAATAAATGCCATTTGAGCCACAGGCTTTTGGGGCAGGTTTTTGAGCAGCGATTCATACCTGACACTCAAAATGGTGTGTGGCCACAAAGAAAACTAAATCGTGTAGGAGTGTCTTTCAACCAGGACGTATGAGGAACCTAAATGATCTACAGAAGAGAGAGAATATAAACCAAAAATGCCTCCAAGAGATGCTCAGTGGAGCCCTGAAGAAGCCAACAACAAGGGCTCTCAACGAGTGAAGAAAATGACACTGGAATATGGGTGAAAGGGGACCCTAGTTATGAAGCTAGGGGAAGTAAAATCCATGAGTAAAAGAAGCTAAAGAAATACTATGAACTGTATAAAGAATCCAGGACTTAGTGGGTTCAAACACCTGTGTCCCCTTTCCAGGCTCTCCCACAGACCAATGCCCAACGAGCTAAAGTAGAGAAATGGTTTCTGGGCAAAGAGTCAACCCAGATTGCTTCCAGGAGGACATGCTTGGTCTTAGGAAAAGGACAGTACACAGAGCTTAGAGTGTGCAGAAAAGGTTCTTGGAGAAACATTCCCATGGTTAGGACTACGCGCTCATCAAAGAGCTGGCAACACGTGTCAGGCTGTGTGTGAGAATTGCTATGGATGAGTGTGCCTCCCTCCTTTTCCTTTCTGAATAGAAAACTTCAGCAGTTTAGCAGAATGTTGGGGGTGTGGGTGATAGATAACTTGTCTCTCTGATCCTCATGTCTTCATATTGAAATGAAGCGTTCCCTACGGGCTTTACTCTAGAAACCATGATCCACACATCTCATTCACATTTATACCAGATTAAGATGTTAATATTTTAGCCTCAAGCCTCAGCCTACACCAGAATAACTGAGACTCATGGTGGGTATTGTGTAGGGAAGGGTACAGGGCCTGGCAGAAGTAATGCCCGGATTTGAGTTATAACTTTATTATAAAATCATAACATACATGCTTATGATTTCATAACAAAATATTTTGTATAGATTACCAGCTCATAAAAATAAGGATGTTATTAGTGCCGGACCCTGTATTTTTCAGGTGCAAAGAATACAAAAAGGGGTTACAGGGTATATTAAGCTGGTTTTGAATACATCCACAAGTTTTGAGATATTCATTCCATAAACAAAGTAGCATATGGGTCAGCATTAGTGACTTGCCCTTACAGAACAAAATATGGTGAAAGAGATTCTGTGTGAATTCTAAAGCTTGTTTAGGAAAGGCAACAAACATTAGCCTGGCTCTGTTTCTGAGTCGGCTGAATTCTGGAGCCCAGTCTTTATGTTGTGAGAAATCTTGGGCCACAAGGGGGGTCTAGGTCTTCCAGTGTAGGTGTCTGGGCTCTTTGCCCCAACTAAAGTTTCAACCAATATTCAGCATCAACAACCAGACTTGTTGATGAAAAACTTATCAAATGAGTCCATTACCAGTAGTCAAGGTGCCCAACTGAAGCAGAGGGGAAGAGAGAGACAGGCAGACCTGCCACAGTTTTCCTAAGGGTGGGTTTGTGACCAAAAAATTGCTGTTTGTTTCAGCCTCTGAACTTTGGGGAGCTCATGAAGAAAAATCAGATAAACTTTTGGATTCAAAAAAGAGATAATAGGCTCTAAAGACAAGATGGCGACTGGAGAGGAGGTTCCTAAAGCCTCTCCCAGAAAACACAATTGAACGGCCGTCCAGGAGCCAAGAAAGAGGACCCTGAGTGACAAACCGGCTGCTGAGAAATCCACAAATCGCAAGTAAACACCTGAAGGCTGGCGAGGAAGGGGCGAGTCGGGGAGAGGGAAGGGAGCAGAGACGGACCACGCGGGACATGATCCCTGCTGACTATTCGAAGCTGCACAGTTTGGTGGAGGGGAGAGAGACTGGGGAGCTGGGGATGGAAGGAGTTTGGGAGCCAGCCTCTGGAACTTTTGAGTGGTAGAAGGGCTGAGCAAGGACTCTGAACTGCAAAGATAACACCCCAGCTCTAAGCCCCCTGGAGACCTACACAGGGCTGCAGTTCCTGTTCCCAGCCTGCTGCAAAGGCGACCCTGCTGTCTCAGGCCAGGTGCACAGCTTTAGACTTATGGAGCGGGCACTTCCTCGTGCACCCCAGAGTTCCAAAAGCCCTGTGAGCCTTTAGACAGCCAGGTACTGAATCAAGGCTGGGAAGAAAGACTGATTTTCCCCAACAAAGGGCCTAAAGCCTTCTGTTGGCCTCTCCCCAGGATATATACACAAAGCCTCCAAATGCAGTAGGAGATCAGAAACAAGAAACAAACAGCCACCTCTCCCCCAAAACTTGACCCCCAGCGCCATCTAGTGTCTGCCCTACAGCAAGACACCACAAAAGCAATAATCTGGGCAGTGAACATAAAGCCCTCATGTCAAAGAGGAAGAACCCAGCGGACAGGATGAATTCCTTAAAAACTAAAACTCCTCAGAAAGAACATGACATTCACCTAGAAGATAGCCTGTTACAACTGGAAGGGACTCACTTAAGTAAAGGAGAATTTAAGTTGCCATTCTAAAGGCTGTGAGAGAAATAAAAACCTATAGGCAGAACACCATAGCTGAGATAAATAACATAAAAAAGGATATAAACGACATAAAAAAGGAACTCTGTGAACAAAAAGAACAATTTAACAAAGAAATTCAAAACATAAGAAAGATTGAGACGGAAATACGAGAAATAAATAATACCATAAAAGAAGTGAAAAATGAAATAACTGCCGTAGGAAACAGGACCAACCAGATGGAGGAAAGAATTAGTGATATTGAAGACCAGAACATGGAAACAGCTCAGAAAGAGGAAGAGAGGGAATATAGAACCAAAAGGATTGAAAGAACTCTGCAAGAAATATCCGACTCCATGAGACAAAACAACATCAGGATAATAGGAATAGAAGACGGGGCAGAACAATCTACAGAGAGCATACTCAAACAAAT